>JAJKFI010034210.1:0-50653 GCA_029204185.1 Lerista edwardsae | reverse complement strand
GCCAGTTTCAACCAGTTCTGGACTGTGAGATGTGAAACTGCAACACCTTGTGTCTCCGTTTGGGACGAAAGGGAGGGGGTGGCCCCTCAAGCAGCCCCTAATCCTGGGTTGGGTCAGCCTGGGGTTGATTTCTGGCAAAACTACGGATTGACTTACCCCTTTGGTTGGGGTTTACAGGCAGGTGGAGTTGCCCTGTGGGCTCCTCCCCCTGGGTCGGTTGGTCCAGGTACGGAGTCACAGCAAGGAGGTCAATGGGCTCAGGGAGTCCCAGGTTTTCAAGGTCTCAATACCTTCCCTTCCCCTTATAGTCTCTGGGGCCCACATAGTCAGCCACCAGGGGGTTTGGGTTTCGGATCTTATATGGAACGCCCACCATCATTGTATGGTGCTGTTGCCCTGCCCCTTGGGGGGCACCTCGCCTTGTCTGTCAAAGAGAAAATTTGGAGGGGCGAGTATGTTGACATGTTTAGTCTCTTGCATACTGAGCCCGAGCCAGTTCCGAAAGTTGGGGACCCCCAGAGAGATTCCGAATTAGTTAAAAAGAGAAAAATTGACCGTAATTTTGCTAATTGGCTGGCTGGTTATTCCATCTACATGGCTGTGGTCATCCAGATGCAACCGGCCCGGGTGCTAGCCCTGGTCAAATACCAGGACATCATCCACCGGGCGTTCCGTGAATATGCTGGCTCGGCTTGGGCCAATTATGATCAGCATTTTCGCCTTAGAGCGAGCCATGACCCAGCCCTAGATTGGTGAATTCCGCAACTGGAATTATGGGTCCAGATAGTAGTGCCAGCTAAACCCACTTGGGGGGATAGGTCAGACAGTGGACATCTTATTGTGCGCAATGCGCCGACCGCCAGCCGCACCTTGGCTGGCGCCCCTGGTGTTCCAACACCCAGGGTGTGTTTCAAATTTAATGCTTCAGGCCGGTGTTCCAAAGCGGCCTGCACCTTTGCGCACAGTTGCGGGGTATGTGGAGCCAAGCACGGAGCTTCCGCTTGCCCAAGAGTTAACGCTTCTCGGGTGGGCGGACGCTTCTCTGGTAACAGTGGAAAGAAAGGCCCCAGCGCTACCGCGCCTGGTTCTGGATAAGGGGCCCACGCCGATTAAGCTGGCCCCTTTGTTAGATTTGTTGGAAGTTTATCCCGATCGTGCTGCTGCTGCTTTCCTAGCCTCGGGTTTTGTTCGAGGTTTTAAGATTCCGGGCCCACGCCCGTCCATGCCATCAATGGCGCGCAATTTGCGCTCAGTTGTGGGCATGGAGGATGTGGTACGTCGTAAAATCACCAAAGAAGTTCAGGCGGGCTGAGTTTTAGGCCCCTTTCCCCGTCCCCCGTTACCGAACCTTCAAATTTCGCCCCTAGGTGTGGTCCCCAAGAAAGTCCCAGGGGAATTTCGACTTATTCACCACCTGTCCGTTCCCCCAGGGAAGTCCGTGAATGACTCCATACCAGATGAAGCCTGTTCCATACGGTACGCATCGCTTGAAGAGGCGGTGCGTATCGTGCGACGCTACGGCGTTGGAGCATTAATGGCTAAGGCGGACATTGAGGCAGCCTTTTGGCTCCTGCCTATTCACCCGAGGGATTTCTGTAAGCTAGGTTTTCAATTTGATGGGGGCTTCTATATTGATAAATTTCTGCCTATGGGGCTGGCGTCATCTTGTTCGGTTTTTCAAAAAATTTCTTCTTTTCTGGAGTTCTCCTTGCGCGTTCGCACAGGTTTAAGGGGCACGGTGCACTATTTAGATGACTTTTTCTGGTGGGAGGTGCACATGATGGTCATTGTCTCAATTTGTTGACAGCATTTCAAGATCTATGCCTTGAGCTAGGGGTTCCCCTAGCCCTGGGGTCAGCAACCTATGATTTTGGAGCCGCATGTGGCTCTTTTAGCCGTCTGCTGCGGCTCCGGAGTCCAGGTGAAAGTAGCAAAGGAGGCACCCAGCATTGGCTGCGACCGCGGGCTCGCTCTCCCTCCCGGTAGGCTGCACTGTGCTCAGGGCTGCAGATTGGGAATTGCCCCCTTTTCTCACCTTCCTTCCGAGCCCCCCGAGCCGGGAGCTGCTACCAAGAGCTCCTCTCCACTCGGCACCAGTCCCGTGCTGCACGCTGCTCCGGGAAGCGGGGAGAGCGTGCTGGCGGCAGCGGTGACCGGGCTCCCGCTCAGTCCGTGGATAGCCTTGTGCAGAAGGCAACCCGCGAAGCTCCAGAGCTGATCCACCGGCTAGAAGGGTGCGTGGCTTTTTGTGTCGACTGTTCCATGTGTTTGCATTGCTTCGCACACAGAGCTGGGATGGAGCGTGGCGGGGGGCGGCGGCGTGCAGCAGAGAGCCGGTGGGGAAAACTTTCTGGCTCGCTCTTGGTTGGGTTGCAAAGTTGCCCCTGGTTTTGCACGCATTGGGGCAGCTCCCGCTTACAAGCACGGAAAGCGCCGGGTCTCGCAGTTGTGTATGTGTGTCCCCCGCCCGTTTTCCAGGATCTTTTGCCCGGTCCCTCTTTCTGCAATGTGGAGGGATTGTTTGCATCGATGGCGTGCAAGTTGCGAAAGTTCCTGTGCACGAGCCTGGAATCCCCCTTTTGCAAACCTAAAAATAAAAAATCCTCCACCGTTTTGAAAAAAACCCAACACACCCCATAGTGGCAGCAGTGGCACGGGCAGCTGCTCGGCTCGGCTCTGGGGTCTGCCCTGCCCGCCCATCCTGCTGCTGCTTGTCGCATGTGCTCTTTGCAAGCGGGCAATCCGCCGCGTTGCCCTGCAAGGTGCAGCATAGTGGCTGGTTTTTGTTCTGCCATTTGTTTTTTTTTACGCACAATCGGAAGGCTGTGGAGGACTGGCAGCAGGGTTGGGGATGGGAGAGAAAAAAGCTGGAGACAGCGAATGACAAATGTCGAGACCCGATTTTTAGCCGCGATCGCTCATAAGAACAAAAGAAGAGCCCTGCTGGATCAGGCCAAAGGCCCATCTAGTCCAGCTTCCTGTATCTCACAGCGGCCCACAGGTGCCCCAGGGAGGCATGAGACAACAAAATGCTTGCATCCTGTTGCCACTCCCTATAGTTTTTTTATACATAGCATAAAGGTAAAAAAAAAACTATATATGCAATATTATCTTCATTTTAGATGTCAAAAGGGTTTTGTGGCTCCCGAGGTTTTCTTTTCTCCAGAAAACGGGTCCAAATGGCTCTTGGAGTGTTTAAGGTTGCCTACCCCTGCCCTAGCCCATGCTAAAACTGAGGGCCCCTGCACAAGGTTGACTTTTTGGGGGATAGAGTTAGATTCTGTGGCTGCTTGCAGCCGGCTGCCTCCTGACAAGCTTACCCGTTTGTCCTCCCTTCTGGAACAGGCCAGGGTCACCCGTAAGCTGTCCCTTAAGGAGCTGCAAGCCTTGGTTGGTCACCTCAACTTCGCTTGTAGGGTGGTTGCACCGGGCAGACCTTTTCTGCGACGATTGTGTGATGCTATGGCAGGCCTGAGGAAGCCTCACCATAGGGTTAGGGTGTCCAATGAGATGAGGGCGGACATCTCCATGTGGCTTTCGTTCATGGCAAATTTCAATGGCGTCTCGTTCTGGAGGTCCGAGTGCGTCATCAATGCAGAGCTACAGGTGCACTCGGATGCCTCCGGGGCACATGGTTTCGGGCTCTACTTCAGGGGATGATGGTGCGCGGCGCCATGGCCCGCTGGGTGGGTGTCCTCAGGCCTGACTACTGACATGACTTTTCTGGAGTTTTTTCCTATGGTTGTTGCTGTTCATATTTGGGATTATTTCTTTAAGGATTCAACCATTCGGTTCTGGTGCGACAATCAGGCGGTTGTCTGCGTGGTTAACCAACAGACTTCCCGCTCCAAGAGGGTCATGTCCCTAGTCAGGGTTTTTGTTCTCCAGTGTCTTCGGAACAAAATGCTCTTCATTGCTAAACATGTCCCGGGTGTTCACAATTCCATAGCAGACGCTCTGTCTCGGTTTCAGGTCAGGCGTTTCCGTGCCTTGGCGCCAGAAGCAGCTCTGGACCCCGACCCCATGCCCGGATGGATGTGGAGCCTTGGGTCTTGAGGGCCCAAGTGATTATTTGGTCCGCTCTTGCCCCATCCACTAGGGCCAGCTATCATGTGAAGGTTTCAGAGTTTTGGGACTTCAGATTTCAGGTAGGGCTGCACGATGCCCTCCCAATCCTGGTTGAGCATCTCATCCAGTTCCTGCTCCACCTGAGTGAGGCGGGTTTGGCGCCTAGGTCCCTGGCGGTCTATTCGGCAGCCATCTCATTTTGGTCCAGGGCCCTCGGGCACCAGGACCCGGCAGATGACTTCAGGATCCGCAAGATGTTGAAAGGATTCCGTCTCGCCGCCCCCCCCTAAACCCGACAAGCGAAGACCGGTGACCCCGGCCATGCTCAGACACATCTGCCTGCATTTTCAAACGATCTGCGCTTCATCCCATGAAGCAGCTTTATTCAGGGCTACTATCACAGTCATGTTCTTTGGGGCTTTTCGCCCGGGTGAACTCCTCTGCTCTTCATCGTCGGATTCCTCGGGGAGAGCTATTGCCCTTAGTGATGTTCAGTGCACAACAGAGGTTGCTAGGCTTAGGCTGCGTCGCTCTAAGACGGATCAAGGGGCACGCGGGGCTACCATCACCTTGCGCAGATCTAATGATCTTGTGTTGTGCCCGGTCCGGGCCCTCTGGGTATATCTGCAATTTCGGGGGGGAGGCGAGGGGTTGCCTTTTTCAGCATGCGGACAGTTCCCCACTCATGCAATCTCAATTTCGGGCTCTCTTTCACAGGGCGCTGAGCATGATGGGGTTTCCTCCAGGGGATTACGGCCTTCATTCCATGCGGATAGGCACGGCTTCTACGGCAGCAAGTCTTGGTCTCACCACCGAAGACATTATGAGAATAGGCCGCTGGCGCTCAGTTGCTTTCAAGGCTTATGTAAGGAAGTAATCTGGCATTATTAGGCATACAAGAGTTCTAACTCTGTTATGTTTTTTCATGTTTGGTTTCGCGAGACCCATCATCTGTCCTGATCTGCGGGCATTCCATCATGTCCTGGGCCAAGAAGCGAGCAGCTGCCACCCCGTTGGGTGCCAGATTGGGGCTAGACGACATTGCTGAGGTCTACTGGGCTGTTCAGCGGGGAATGCTCTGGGGGCAGCTCCTGCTGACAGTTCATGCCTTTCTTGTTGACAATCCCCCACCCAAATTCATTCTGATTCACCTGGGGGAGAACGACCTATGTCAAAGGTCTTCTATTTCCCTGAGGCTACATGCTAAGGATGATTTTGCTCGCTTGTCCCAATTGATTCCCGGGGTCCGGATCCTATGGTCGGACATGTTGCCCAGGAGGGGATGGCGGGGTGCAGTGGCCCCTGTTAAGGTTGATCTTGCCCGAAAAAAGACCAATGCCTACCTTGGGAATGTGGTTAAGGCCTAGGGTGGAGCCGTGGTCAAACACCCGCAGATCCTGTTCAAAAATCCGTTGTTGTTTCGTAGTGATGGTGTTCCCTTAGTTCCTCTGGTTCCGACTTGTTTCTCTGTGACTTGCAGCAAGGGCTGAGGGCCGCAATTTTTGTGGCGGGGACGGTGGCAAGCTCTAGGCTGCCCCCTCCTGGTGGAAGGTGAGCGCGGGTTGAATTCCACAGGGTCGTTCGGTGCCCATCTGAGGCAGCACAGGCTGAAGGGTGACGACTGCCCACACGTCCTGATCCGGTTCGGTTGGATGGTCTGATCCGGCCGAGGCCTGGACTCGCAATGGCTGCCCTTATGGGCGTGGCCCAGGTGAGCCGGCGCGGTCAGCCGCCTCACCAATTGGTGGCAATGAGGGCGCAGTTCGGTCGGCCGACCGGGCCGTGTCGGAGCCAGATGGTGCGCCCGTGGTCATCCAGACCTGGGGAAGCAGTGGGCAGACCCCCTTTCCCCAAGAAAACCCACACTCAATTTTTGCAGCCCTTGTTGTTTGTTTGTTTGTAATAATTATTAATAAAATGGCCCAGTTACCATAGCTCTGCCTCGTGTGGTCATTCGGGGTGGCGGGTAATAGATCCAGGAAGCCCCATTACACAGGCTGGAGGTCTCCTTGGAGTAAGGGAACATTTGAACATACGTTCCTTTACCCCTGGTAGATCTCCAGCCTGCTCAATCCCAGTCCTGGATGCAGCATAGGCTGTGCAGTCCCACTGCGCCAGTGCTGGTTAGAATCGGGCTGCTAATGTATTTCATTTTTAAAAAAAAAATTCAGAAAAGCAATAAGACCCTGACCAGTTGTCTTTTGCAATTAAGTATAGACTAAAGGTCTCCTGGAAGTTCTTGAATCAATTACATTAAAGAACCTAACAAACATGTTGAAAATCTTTATGAGTAATTGTAGTGCTGATTACCGTCCCTTGTTTGTTTGTTTTTGCTCTTAGGAGTCCAAAGTGATGTTCTCAGTTGGAGACATTTTGGAAATACTGTACATAAAACAGCAAATGGCTTACTGCAGGTAGAGACCACAGATTTCAAAAGATGCAGGGGCAGGTTGGACAATCAAGCGTTTTAGTCACTGCTGCTGGCCAAAACATTGGGAAAAATTTCAACTCCCAAAAAGCCATTTCAGCCAGCAGTCAGAGATTAGGAATTAAGAGGTGGAAGTGGCAGATTTTCCATCTGTTTACTTAAATATTTGGGCAGTTGGCTTTTATGTAGCTGGAATCATTCCTTGATGGTTAAGCAGACTAGGTTTAGAAGGACTCTGAACTGTACTTAAAAGCATTGTTCTAATCCATTTCTGATTCCTGTGATTCAATTCTTTTTCTTCCCAACTGGACTGTTTTCCATTCCTCTCTGTTCTAAAATTCATCATTCCGTAAGCCACTGCAGAGATTCACTGATGAAGTTTGATTTTTTTTTAAGTGTCATTGTTTTGGTTAGATTGTTATCATTATGAACAAAAGCAGTAGAATAATGAAGGCAGTCTCATATTTGTATGACCAATTTTTATATAGTTGTACGGTATCTTTGCTCTGATGTGCTAACTTCAGTTTATTTTCATTTGTTCATTTGTGCAAAAACATGTGCATATACCCATGTATATCTTCTTTAAAGTAAATTATTTGCTACAAAGTTAACTTAGGCTTAGATCTGGATGGCCTAGATGGATTTTTAGTTTGAGTACTGAATCAAAAAATAATGTTGACGCTCTTGCGCAGCTTCTTCCGCAACAGCCTTAAAATTGTTTTTTTGATTTCATATAGATATACACATCAAAGACTTTTTCTTTATTACCAGCCCAGCTGATGCTGGAGGATAAGCTTTCTGCTTTATGTTGTTTCTCTGCCCCCAAAGATATATGTGATGAAATTTATACAAAGAATAGATTAACTTAGATTCATCACCCCTTTTACATTATGTGATACAGAAACCACTATAAAATCATCTGTTAATTAAACTCCCAACTCTCCCATGAACCATGTAAGTAAACAGTATTATTCAAGGTTTAGAGGGGAAGCAAACAAGAGGTCTAAGGAGACTGATTCAAGAAGGTTACTTTAGAGAGCTTTGCAACATGCAAAAGGTAGCAAAAATCAGAGCATGAGTTCACTGATGCTATTTTTGAGCCTTATAAGGTCCATTGATGAAATATACATATTCCTCAGCATGGAAACAAGCATGCTCTCCCCTTATCTGGAGTATATCTCTTCACCAAATGTTTGGCATTGACTAGACTAGGAGTTCATGAAATAACTGCAAGTGTGGTTCAGCCCTTTAAGATAGAGCAAATGATGGTGACTTACAGCGCAATCCTAACCTGGGCAGGAACAGGCAGGCCAGATGGCCTGTGGCACCTCCTACCCAGGGTAGGAAGTAGTTGGAGTTCACCGCTGGGCAGTTTGTCCCCTTACCCTAGGGTAAACCCCAGGCAGCCCAATGGGGCTGGTCAGACCTGCACCTGCTAAATAGCAGGCTCAAGTCTGAGCAGCCCCATGTGACTCGTATTGGGGCTGTGTGGCCCAGCGACAGGGGTTAGGATCTGGCAGATTGGCCAGATCCTGCTTCTTCCCCTTCCTGGGCTGCTCCATGGGTGGAGCGGCCCTCCCTCTGCCCGTTCTGCTTCCCCCAACCCCTCCTGCCTTCCCACACCCCGAAAAGACCCTTACAGCACTTTATGACAACCCTGGGCCGACTCAAGCAGCTTGCGTCAGCCCAGAGCACATTTAGGAATGCGCCCACATTCATATTGATACAAGTTAAGATTTAGCTCCAGTCCATATCAGCCAGTGCTGTTGGTTTCTCATGTGGTCACAAAAGCAGGCTAAGAATTCATGGAGTGCCAGATTTTGTTATCTAGGGAAAGGCAGTAAAAAAATAATCAAATAAACAATACAACAGAAATTGCAGATGCAAGGATGCCAAAGTGCTTTCATACAGGACCATTTAGGGCTCTGTTTGTTACTAAAATTGCAGATCAAGGACTCAGATATCCTTTCACAAGGCACATTTTAAAGCAACAACCTTGGCAACTAAATTTGCAACATTACATCATATACACCACAGAAACAAAGTGTAATCATTTTGAGCCAAAAATACAGTCTCTTGAATCAGCTATGTATTTAGATACATGTATTTAGATAACACTAAAACCAAACACCATTTAGATGTGGCATTCTGAGGCTGGAGATATTAGAATTGTTATCCCCCAAAAAGAGTTTAAAGCATGTAATGTAATAGTTTTCATGTCAACCTTCCCCCCCCCCGCCCCGGAAAAACCTGGTTACGTGTAGGTTCCAAACATGGCAGTAGTTCTGTTTCATCCAATGAATTATGTAGCTACTCTTTGCAGAATAGAGACCTGTAATGGCCCAATCTAGCTAGGTGCCTGCTGCCAGAACTAGCATTCCAGTTGTGGAACACACTTCACAGTTGAGGGACTTATGAAGATGTAAGGAAATATGTTTTCTCTTTCCCTTTCTAAGCCTCCAGATCGCACCCTGTACCATAACATGCAGCACAACCTGTTTTGATGCAACTGCATGCTATGGCAGGGAGAAGCATAGGTGTAGGCTGTGAAACTAATTGATATTTTCTTTCTTTGGCAGCACAATCCTATACCTCCTTTAGCGTCGGCGCTGCACTCTTGTGCCGGCCGAACGCTGTCGCGAACATGCCGTAAAGCGCATCCACGCTATTGCGTTCGGCTGGCACAAGCAGCAGCGCCAATGCTTGGGCGCCACCGTGACCATCGGCAGCACCAGCTGTGCGCCAGTTGAGTATTGGCATCGCTCGGTCAGCGCAGGGCCTCCACGAGGGTGTTCCGGGGGCGTAACTGGGCGGCGCAGCAGGCAGAGACGGCAGTTATGACGTGGTTGTGACGCAGGACAGCCTTAGTGCCATATCCTAACACCGGTTCCCAGCCATGGCGGCCCCAATTCTGGCCACTCCCGTGCACGGTCCTCTGTGCCTGCTATTTTGCCGGCACAGATCCGAGCAGGCCCATAGGGGTGACTGGGGCTTACATGGGTGCAAGGGGAAAACCTCCCCTTGTCCTGCACGTTGCTGCTGCCGCCGCCTCCAGATGGGCCTGTGGATATGGCCCTGCTATGTCGTCCTTATTAGGCCAGCATAAGGTAGGATTGCGCTCTAAAAGATTTCTAAGTTCACCTCTCAGTAAAAGCTTGCCAGACAGCGTACAATGACAGGTAATACAATACAGTATGTAAAACAACAGCACAGTCAGCTGTTATAAAATGGTGCAGATTAAAACCAGTTTTGATGGCATTCTGAAATGCCTGGACAAATAAAAATGTCTCACACAGTGCCAAAAAACAAAATAGTTGGCACCACACAAACATTCCCATGGAAAGCATTCCAAAATCAGGTCGTCTTGACCAAAAAGGATCACCATCCATTAACTTCATAAGAAATTAAATACAGCCTAGCTGGATCAAGTCCATTCACTCTAAACATTTTATTTCCCACACTAGCCCACCAGCTGCCTTTGAGAAGGCCACAAGAAGGAGAAAAATGCATTCTCTCCCATCATTGATCTCCTGCAATTGGCATTCAAATGCATACTGCCACTCAACCTGGAGGTAGTGCATAGTAGTGCCTTGATATATTTGTCCAATCCTCTTTAAAAGCCATCAGTGCCCCCAAACATGTCTTGTGGCAATGAATTCCACAATCTATAAAGTATAAAGTACTACTTCCTTTTATCTATCCTAAATCTGCCAAACCCCAGGTGATAGTGGGCCTTGATGAACAGACCAGGCAAGTTCACATTTTAGCAGGCAGACCATTAGATACCTGGATCCCAGGCTTTTTAGGGCTTTATAGATAAGCACCGACTATGGTGAGCCTATTACCTCAATCAGATCTTCTCTTTGAATTGGTGTGACAATACCGGTATTCCAAAGGAATGTTCTTTTGAGATTACAACTTCATAGATGTGGAACTGCCCACAGTGCTGAAAAATATAAGTACATTTCTCTCTGTGTATTACATTTGCAATATCTAGAGGTGTTTGTTTTTTTCCAATAAGATAGGATTACGCCTAAGGCTTTTGAGTAAAGCAAATGACACTGTTTTCTATGTGACACCTTAGCAATATTTCGTGTTTGTAGACAATATTTCATGTTTTTAGCTCTCATACTGATTTTATATGCTTACAACCACCTTGTGAAGTAAGCTAAGCTGTAAGATAATGATTTCCCTAAAGCCATAGAGTGTGCTTTACAGCTGAAGAGGGATTTGAACCTGGGTTTGCATCATCTAAGCCCAATTCTTTATCTATTAAATCATACTGGCTGCAGTGCCAATAAATACAACACTGATTCAAATCAACAATAGTGTAGGCTTGCTTGTATGAAAACTCTGTATTCAAATCATGTTACACTCTTTTTTTTGTGGGCACTAAAATGACAGCATGCTGAGAAGTGGACAAACAAGAGCAAAAATTGTCAATTTGCTTGCAGCGAGTTATTTGTTTCTCACCAAAACTATTGATTGCCAGTTGTGGTCTGAGGTTAAGTGTTTTCTTCAAAGAATAGCAGTTTTGACTTAAATTGCATTGTTTATGTTGGGCCGGCAGAAAAGAACAAGTCATAGTACAATTTCCACCAAGCTTCGTGGCAACTGCTTTAAATCTCACGGTGCAGAAGAAGCCATTCCACATGATGAAAGCGCAATATTGTATGCATACAGTGTCCCCTTTTCCTTCTGTTATTCTATACTGTGAAGCCATTCATGCATAGCTGCTCACCACGCAGAAAATCCAGTTTTCATTCTGCCACACATACCCATATTTAGAGTGGTGGTATGTTAAAAACAACAACACAGCAGCTGAACATGGTGAGCAGACACACCACACGCTCCTGGCAACTGGAGTCAACAGAAACGTTAACAGGCCATTTAGCATTATGTTACTAGCCCAACTGCTCATGCAAACTCATGTTAGGCCATTTGAATTGTGTCAGCCACCTAAAAATAAGAAGGGGAAAAACCAGTTATTTATAAAAGACCAAGAAATAAAGAGGCAAGACATCAATACTGAGTTAAATAAGGCCTACACATTTATTAATAGGTTTAAAGGAATCCAAACCGAATAACTTTGCTACTTTAGACCTAACGCCACCGGATGTCGCACATGCAGCAATGTGCCGGCCGCATCAGCACTGGGAAGTTGGATAGGATTGAGCCTTCAAGCAACTGCATCAGTTGGCCTCACAGATGGGCTGGCCATGCTAAGAATTGCAGTGTAATTTGGTTTACTTCAACAATACCAATATTCTATCTCAATTATAGCATATACAGAATTGTATTTTTTGTAGGGCATGATGCCTCTATTTCAGATTAATTAGGCTATCTAAATTTATGAGCAGCTGTTTGATACAAACTCATGCCTGTGACAAAATAGTTGCAGTTATCACTTTTGTAGTGAGTGCCTTCATTCAGCTCTCTCTTTATTTAATGCTATTTAATTAACATCCGCCAGACTGGGCTGCCTTTGAGGCAAACCTGTTATGTTATCTCCTCTGCGCCTTCTCTACCTTTCAAAATACAGTATGAAAGCTCTAAATTGACTTGTCTTGTTGGATTAGCTGTTACACTTCCATATATTGAGGCCATTTAGACTGCATGTTAGAGTAGGAATGAGAGACAGCTTTCTTGAAGGAAACGCCCAAACCATTAGCCTCACTTTGCATATTATGGCCATTAATTTTGCTATTCATTGTATTAATATTCAGGAAATGCCGCTTTAACATAAGTTGCTGTGCAGCTATTTGTCAGTAGGTGAATGCAAATGACCACCAAGTTACTCTCACAGCTGCAAAATATCTGAGATGCTTACAAAAAAATACACTCAAGGGTGCCTCTTATGAAGCAGAAATTGCACCTTCAGGGGCAATTACATATTGCTATACAGTACAGCTACAATCTGGATCCTTAGGGGTTCTGAGTCTATTTGCATTTTGTCCTTGGCTGCTTTGCATACAGATAACTGCTGGGTGAAACCAAGATTTACTACAAGCCTACAGGGCTAGGACAGGTTCTTCCACAGGAAGGATTTCAAAACCTTGTTACAGTAAACAGCCTGAGATCAAACTAGAGAAGCTCACTCTCCATTTCAGGATGAGATCAGGGGAAAAGTGAAGAGACGGGGGAGATGGAAGGAGAGAAACTGAGCATGGCTTTATTTATTTTAAAACTTTGAGACTTTATATATGCCTCATTTCAGAAAATGAAAAGGATTTATGCTCTCCTAAAAATGACAGCAGCACTTCTTACGAACAAAAGGTAAAACTTTGAGAGTGCAATCCTGACGCGCTCCTTAGCTTGTGCAAGTCCCTTGTGCCAGTGAGGGAGTGTCGTAAATGTACTGTAAGGCATGTTTGCGCCGACTCCAGAGTCAGGGAGGCCAGTTCAATGGCATGCACTGGTCTCCCTGTGCCGATTCCCTGACCTGTGCTGGGAAGGTAAGGCCAGCTGAGGGAGGCTAGCAAGTGGCACTGGCAGTGGTGTCATCTACAAACAAGGAATGGGAATGCTGGGCGGGACTTGGATGTGATTGGCAGCCCGCCCATTTCGTTCCATGGCTGCCCTGGCCTCGGGGGCGGGCTGCCCCCGGTTTGCATGCCCCACCGCTGCTCGCCCAGACTCCGGCGCGTCCCCCACCTGTCTCCCCTGGCGAGGGGCAGGGCGAGGCCAGGGCAGCCACGGAATGGGATGGGTGGACAGCCAATCACGCAGAAGTCCTGCGTAATTCCCGCCCAGCGTTCCCGTTCCTTATTTGTAGATGACACCACTGGGCACTGGGGAGGGCCCAGGGGAGGGAGGGACAAGAGCGGATCAGAGTGGGGGAAAGGTGGAGGGACCGGAGTGGCCTTCCCCAGGCCCCTTGGATTTGCGTCACTGATTTTCCTGGCACAGATCCAAGGAGCCCTATTGAGATGGCTGCCACACAACATGGGGTAAGGGGAATTGTAAACTTTCAATTGATTGATTGATTCAATTTTGTCTTATGGGGTTTGTCTTATGTCTTAAAAAAATGTCCCTGCTTGATTATGTCACTTCCAGCCATGACATCACTTCCAGGTTAATGACATAACTTCTGGTGGATCCCAATATATTCTCATTCTAAAAAGTGGGTCCCAGTACTAAAAGGTTTGAGAACCACTGCCTTAAGGCATCCCAAGGATAGGTCAACATCTGGCTAGGAACAACCACCAATCCAATCTTCCTTATAGATGAGGCTGTGAGTAGAGACTCTAAGGCAGATTATAATTGACAGCTGGGCAAATACAGGAGAAGGCAGGTATTCAGGCGTCACTTTCCTCATCGTTCCTAAAGGAATGATTCCTGGAAGCAAAATGCCTCCTGAGACTGGCAAGACAAGAGACCCCATTTTAGTGTATCAGGACAATTATGTTTAAAGAAGCATGTCTATAAACGAACCCCCAAATCATGGAAAGTTGAGCAGTCAGAAGATGGAGCAGGGGTGTAGTTGAGGGGCAGTGGAGCTCCAGGATTTGAACAGCAGGAGCAATAATGTCAGCAATGCCAGTGCTCAGTTACTATCTTTGAAACATTTTTTCCATCATCATCTTAACTGAGAGAAGCATCAGGCCCAGCAGGAGCCAAACTAAGAAATGTGCCCAGGGGCATCAGTTACTTCCAAGATCATTTTTTATCCCAAGAGCAGCCTGAGAGACCATATGAAGTTCATGTTACATAAATGCTGCACTTCCATGCACATTTAGCTAGGAGTAAGGTAGATTGAATTCAGTGAGATTTTCTTCTGAGTAAGCATGCACAGTAATGCCCTTGGCAGCTTAAACCATTAGTTCCCTTACCCCATTTTGGGCCCTGGCAGGCCCAATGGGTCTACTCAGATCTGCGCCAACTCAACTGCGGGTGCAGAACCAAATAGATCTGTGTAGAGCTTTGAAAGGCAGGAGGGGGGATATTATGTGGTGGCAGCTGCTGCTGTCCTCATTTTCCACCCAGTTTTGCCTTCCACTCACCTTGGAACACTTCCCAGTGATGACCCCTGGGGCCCCTCCAACAGTGCCCTTATCACAGATGTGCCTTATGGTATGTTTGTGAGAGCTGTCTCCCAGGCAGCATGCAGGAGACCTACGCTAGCCCAGGGCAGGATTGGGCCATAAGTGTCATTAAAACCTAGCCTGAGAGCACAATCCTAACCTGGAGTTATGCCGGCACAGTTAGACCAGCAAAGTTTGGCCAGCACAAGGGCCACCATAAAACACATTTGGAGCTCTCTCGGAGCAGGGAGGATGGCGTACATCTGTGTGCTGGCCTCTCTGACTTTGAGAGTGGTCCAAACATACGTTAAGGTGTCCCTGTTGCCGGCCAAACTTTGCTGGCCTAACTGTGCCGGCCTAACTCCAGGTTAGGATTGTGCTCTCAGTGTGTTTTCTGTGCCAGCGTGTTAGTAAATGTGATCATTTGTATACAATGTACTGAAGTCACATTGCAATGTTTGTTTTTCTTTGGTCTGCTTTTTCAATCTGCTCATGTTAATGGTGCAATCAGAGGATCTCCAATCCAATTTTAGCGTGGCTGCTGTCAGAAACGCAAGCTAATGGACTGTCTCGGAGACAGACCATGAAACTGCATTTCCAGCCACCTAGGGCACTTAAAAAAAAGAGAGAGCTATATTCCCTAAAGATAAGTCACACAGACTTTCTTTTAGCCATCACTACAGTGATGCTATGAGTAACCACTGGGAATGCCCCAAAAAGATTCAGGTGCCACTGTCAGACTGTTCACAATTGACTTTCTATATAATTATTTCAATAGAAAGAAGGTCAAAGACATGACGGTCTGCTAGGAATTTGTACTTTACAGAACCAGTGCAGAAGGGAAGGCCTTTTTAGACATTGTCAGGGATATCCTTAGATTTTACTGGATTGGGGGGAAATGCAGGATTTCTATGGTTTCTCTATCCAAAAGGAAAGTCTGAAAGTATGTTTGAATTAGCCTACTCATTTGAGGTGCAACAGGAGAAGGGAAGAACCAGATCATTGTTTGAATCAAGCAGGTAATATATAGTTTGCAAAGCCATATAGACTATACTACCCACAGAGAAGCACATTGGCTCTGGCCAACAATCCGTCACATCAAGCATGCTGCTTCTGCCAGTAACTAACCAGATCCTCCAGGAAGCCCATAAGCAAGACATCCACCCAGGGGCGGATCTGGGGGGGCAGGGGGGGCACAAGCCCTGGGCACCATCTTGGGGCTGTCTAGAGGCGGCACCAGTGGCCCCTGCAACATTGCACGGGTGGTGAGGAGAGACCACCATGCAATGCTTCCAATTTGCCTATATAACTGGGGGGGGCAGGCATATGCTAATCTCCCATGCAAATTGGAAGCATTGCATGATGGTCTTTGCTCAAATGTGGCTTTTTCAGACAACTGACTCAGATTTTTGAAAGTGGAGACACAGGGATTTCAAACTGAAGTCAGCAAACGTTAAGAAGCAACTACAAAAAAAAACTAAGGCTAAGTTCACTGTGACCTTAAAAGTTATGCCTTGGCACTGGATGCCTTGGCACTGGAAAAGTATTTTGAATGGGTGGGGGAAGGTCTGCACCTGTGGATGCCTTCCTGTCTACCTGTGGCTGGTCCTAATGGGTAGATCTGGGCTCTGCTGTTGTTTCCCTACAGGGAGCCCAGGTCTACCCATGGCTGTTTCTAATGGGTAGATCTGGGCTCTGTGTAGCCCAGGTCTACCTGTGGCTGCTTCTGGTGGGTAGGCCTGGGCTCCCATGGTTCTATTGGGTGCCCCAGGAGCCATTTTCACTAGGTCCGCCCCTGCATCCACCTCACTGTTGTTGGACCCTATTTCCAGCAACTGGAAATTCTAGCTACTCATCATACTAAGGATCTGTGACAGATCACTCCCCTTTTAAGGCCATCTAAGCTAGTGGCCATCACCACATTGCACAACAATGAACTCTACAAATGAATTCCTAATTGAGTGAAGAGATTTTTTCTTAGGCCGCAATCCCAGCACAGTTAGGCCACTGTAAAGTATGTTTGGATCACTCTTGGAGTCAGAGATGCCAGCACACACATGTGCGCCACCTTCCCTGACACTGAGAGTGGTCCAAATGTGCTTTACGGTGGCCCTTGTGCCAGCCAAACTTTGCTGGCCTAACTGTGCCGGCCTAATTCCAGGTTAGTATTGTGCCCTTGGTCTGTCCTTGATCTCCTGCCAAGCAAGTCATTGGATGGCCCCAAGTTCTAGCATTAAGACCAAGGAGATTAAACTCCCCTTTCTTCATACCATGCATAATTTTATACTCAACCTGGATTAAACTGGGATTTAAGTGTCCCCATGTGGCTTCCACACTTTTTTGGTTAGCAGCAGGAAACACTGGTGTACAAGCAGCTGCTGCTTTTGTCACATAAAGTAGGGACCTGCCCACAAATAGTAAGAGTGCAACTGGGAACTGGTTCAAAGAATGCAATAAGGCCCCCAAAGAACATGAGGCAGGAGCAGGTGGCAAAAACACCTTTGAACACATAAAAGCTGGGAAATAAGCAATGGCCCATTTCCCCTCTTGTAGCACCTTCCCAAATGCATAGGTACATGTCTACTTAACATTTCCTCTAGCAAAAATCTCTGGAAAATCTAAGCATTTCAAAATTTTCTACCATTATGACATCAGCTCTGAAGACCACTAAGTAATGCCATTGTGTCTGAAAAGGTCAGAGACCAGAAGAGAAATGGAAAGATAACTTTATTACGCATCTAAATCCAATAATTTTGAAGATGATCTCAGAAGTCTGATTTTGAACGTACAGGAGGATTGATGTGAACCAGGGTGGCCTTGCAACCTGCTTTGAATGCCAGCCAACCACAGAATAGGAGAAGAAACAAGGCAGTACATCAGAGACTGCATTCTCCCTGGTTCTGAGTAACAGCAGATCACAACCATGCACTTGAAGGATGAGTGTCCATGAATGGACATGGTTCCCTTTTTTTAGAATCTCTGCAAGCAGGGCTGGAAATACTTTTGTCAAGATTTGCTCCTAAAAACAAAAGGATCACACAAATCACAGTTCAAGAGTCAAGAAGCTGAACAGAATATGGAAGGAAAAGTCAAATCCACTGAGTATATACGAATTTTACGCAAATTATGTCAGTTACATATTCTTCTAATGACAATTTGCCAAGATTCTTTATGTTGGACATAGTGGTCGATCGTGCTTTAAGGGCCAACAGAAATTTGTAAAATCAATACATTCTTTCTCCCTATATCAGATTTCTGTGTTCTGGAGACGAAATCTGTGAAATCAATCGCAATGAAGCATGAATATTTCCACAACCTACAGGAAACTTCTCATTTGCATTTTTAGGGCTATTTTTTAAAAATTAAATTCCTTACTGTTATTTTCCTTTTATTTGGATTGTGCCCTTCACACCCACCTTTTCCACTGTGAAGGTTAAGTGTTTTCTTTCAGGTAAAAGGCTATAAACCATAATTACCTGAACAAACTGCAGATAATCCAGGACTTGCTGGTAGTCCAGGTAAGGTAGGTAGACTTGATTTGTGCTTTCCACTTCATGAAACAATAATGGAGATGGGGGGAAACTCTGAAGAAATTAGGACAGTTGTTCCCAAACTGTGAGCCATGGCTCCTTGGGGAGACACAGAAACCAGCCAGGGGAACAGAAGAATCCTCATGAAAAACCCACCATCGTATACAATGTATAGAATTGTAGCCTTAGTGGGGAGCTATGGCCAATGGCCCAGTAGGTCAAGAGAGCTGCTGGTCGAAAATGTTTGGGAACCACTGAATTAGGGTAATTATACATTTAAAACACAGAAACGCCAAACGCAGCTTAAAAAAAAATATCAAGCCAATGTTTGTGTGCCTATTCTTGTTTACACCTATTTATACTAAACACTCACCCCAGGAATGTCATGAGAATTCAGATAAATGCCGAAACAACTGAGTGATAACCTGTCCAGTGAGGCATGATCCACTTTGCAAAGGAGTATGAGAGCCCTCGTTCCATTTCATGTGTTAATTGCATGCTGAATAAAACTAAAAGGTGTGAACTCTCCACATTCATCATCCATGGGTGTTAAACTTTATAGCCTCTGCTGTCAGCATCTCAATTGCCATTTAAAAACACTGGACTGGAACCTCACTTATGGCAAACCAGCACATAGCCCAGTTCAGCAGGAAAATGGAAAACTGGTCTTCTGTTTCAATTCATACATGCTTTATGTTTAACATTATAGGATTTTAAAACATTATTGAAAATAATATGTCTTTGTGGGGCTGACTTTATTTGCATTGCTATGTACATGCACATCCCATGCATACATGTGGAGCTAGTTTAAATGTAGTCTGAGCTATGAAGCTCTCGAGGTGGCCAGGGGCAAGTCACCTTCATCACTCACCCTATACAATTATTGGATAGATAAACTAAGATAGCCTCATGGATGCCTCTTATAGCCCAATCCTACCTAAGTTCCCCTGAACCGATGCAGTGGTGCAAAAACAGGCTAGGAAAGGGAATTTATCAGATGGGGGCAGTGATGTCATGCAGGGGGTACGCGGAGGTACGCGAGTACCGGTTTCTAGGATTACAGCTGGCCCCGCCCATTCACCCACCCACTCATCGACTCCGCCCCCTGCAACGTTTGAATTTCCTGCACGTTTGAGTTGCCTGCACGTTCTCAGAGCCAGGAAGGTAGCGAGCAGAGCCTTGCCTTGCCACTGAAAAATGAGCTGTTCAGGGGTTTTGGAACTGTTGGGTCACTTTAACATGATGCCAGGCCTCCTTTACATGTTCTGGGGGTGCTGTGGAATACTGTTGCAACTGTTGGGTCAGTTTAAAATTGTCTGAGGCCTCAAAAAGGGCTTTTTCATGTCACTTCCTGCCACGACATCACTTCCAGCTTATGATGTCACTTCCGGTGGGCGGGTCCCGACACGTGCCAATCAAAAATGAGTACCATTTGTCCCCTTGGCCTGCAGAAAGCCCCAGCCACTGCTATGGGTCAACTTGGATCTGCACCAGCAATGTTAACCTCTGTTGGTGGATCAGGCCCAGGAAGAGGTATAGGATACATGCGCAGTTAATTCAATAAAATTGGAATTCAGCACGATACTACTGGCTTAACCTCCCCAAAAGGTTTATGAAACTCTAGTGCACAGCCCTGCTTACCTGTGGGGCAAGATCACTAAATGAAGGGAAATCCTTGCTTTTTGTATGAGCAGATAATGTTTTTAGTGAGAAGCTGGACAGGGCATATTGTATGGAGAACAAGGAGAGTTCACATCTCGTGGGGCCAAACTACATGCTACTTGAAGCTAATTCTTACTGTTAGCTGCTTGCTCAAATGATCCCGATCAGGAAGAAGAGATGGCTAAAGAAACCCAAGTAGCTCCACAAGGACTCTGTGAGGAGCTGGCCTGTATGAGGGACATGTATAGGAAATGGATTGAAGAGCAAATTGACAATGCTATTAAGAAGGACCAGCTTTAGTTCTCCCCACCCCCCCATGCTAGGCCAGCAGATCATGGAACTTGCATAAGTCTGAGATCACGTCCAGGCACTGCCGCACCAAACCGGTAGAAGTGATGCTGCCTGGACCAAGCAAGCACTTGCAAACCACACGTGTCCTGCCTAGCCTCAAAGCCAAGGCCGGCTTTAAGGTGATTTGACCCATTTGGCTGAATCATATGTCATGCCTGGAGGGCATGCCTGATGCTCCGGCATGGAATCTTCCATGCCAAAGCGGGGAGAGCACAGAGAGTGGAGCATTGCTGCTGGATGGTCCCCACTTCCACCTGCCCCTGCAACCAATTGGCTCAAATCGGCAGCCCTGGAATCAGTTGGCGGTGACATCACATCACTGTCACCTGATTTTGGCTTTGTGTGGGATGCCATCAGCTCTGGGTTCGCAGGTGCCACTCATTCTGGTGCGTAGGGTGGCCCCACAGGGGGGTGGGCCGCTCACAAAATATTATGTAGGCAGACTTGTCAAATGCCTTTATCCCCCAACCAATCCCCCACTGCCTTTTTACCCTCCACCAACGTCATTAGTGCCTCACTATTTATGGCAGTAGCCCAACTTTGACCAGAAAGGAGCATGTGCTGCTGGAGAACTAATTCCCCAATAAGTCTAGGGCCCAAGTCTCACATTAGATTTCTCAGACCTCAATAAATGTATGAATGTAGCACAAAGCTAAATCTCAAATTCTACGTTTGTACACAGCAGTGGATGCTAGCAAAATTGTTACATCCCATTTCAAAAAAGCCGACAATCCACCAGTCAGAGTAGTATGGTACAACTGCACTGTGCATGGCAGTAATAAGTATTGATCTGGAACATGCTGGTAATAGTACACACAGAAGTAAAAAGTATAGATAGAGATCCTTATTAAATACCTACATAGAGTAGATATTAGACGATATCTAGCTGTTGAGTAGATCCTAGAACTGTATTTCTCAAATTGTGGGTCTGGACCCACTTGATGGGTTGTGACCTGATGTCAGGTGGGTTGTGAAAAGGTGGGAGAAGCCTTCTTGGAAGCTGCAGGCATTACTCTTGCTATACTCTTTTTGTGAGTGTTAACTGTTTGAATTTTAAAATGAGTTAAAAAAAAAAAAAAGATTGTATTTAGTTCAGTGCTTTTACATATTTCGTCCTAATCTTGCTTTCTGTCATGGATGTTTCATGGCTCTGCCATTGCTGCAGTCCAAGAATGCCAGTTTGCATTCCAGGAGTGTCATTTGATAAAAGTCACAGTGATGGCATTTCCTGCTTGATGAGGTCACTTCTGGCCATGACATAACATGTCATAACTTTTAATGACATCACTTCCAGTGGGTCCCAACACGAGTGCCATTCTAAAAAGTAGATCCTGGTCTAAAAGTTTGAGAGCACTGTACTAGGCTTGTCCTTGTCACAATTTGCCCTTGATTTCTTCCTAAATATTTGGCACACAACCATTGTTGCTAGACAGTCTTACTATTGTGTTGACTTTTGGTTGTAGTCTCCTTCAAAGTTTTATCTGTCAGATGGTTGAGATTTTCCCAGTTTGGTACTATCCCTTTTCAGATTCTGTTCTTTTCCTTCATTTGCCACATGCTTCCTATTATCAGCATCCCTCTTCTCAGTCCCCTCATCCCACCGCACTGTCATCCCTGCGTGTTCTTAATTAGGTTTGTAAGGTCTCTAGGAATGTGAAATGTCATTATGTGTTTTATAAAACATGGTGCACTTCTGTTAAGCAATACAATGAATAAATAATAGGAATCTATTTTCACCAAGAGTCAAAACAAGGGCTGCTAGACATTTCAAGATTTTCAGTCGATGAACCACCTTACTTTTATGTAAGTAATTAAATCAGTTCAGATTAAATACATTTTAATATTCTCAAAATGTGAGTAGGGGTGCTATTTGGAATGCACTGGCTGTGAGGCGAAGAAGTGTCAGCAGAAAGAGAACAAGACTTTGTGCTGTTTGGCGAACTCGTGCTCAGGCGCTGGGGGAAGACTTCTCACAGTACAAAGCCAGGGTGCACTGCAGGTTGAATGACAATGGAAGGGATATGGTGAATAAGGAAGATACAAGCCATGGGACATAGACTCTAGTGAACCCTAAGAATGTGTGCAAAGTCTGGAGCAACAGCTTGCATAAACTCTGGATTGGGGGCTACTTTCCATACATGAACGAAAGAGGCTTTCAACTAGGAAAAGGGCACTGATGCATCCAAGGCTTTGGAAGGAAGGTTATTGTTTCAGAGTGAAACAATTGTTTTAGCTACGCCCCCTGCCCGCCCTCCCGCCCTCCTCCCAGAATCACAGTTACAATTCAGTTACACAGTCTCAGTTACAATTGTTTCAGGGTTACTGTTTCAGTTACACCTCCTGCCCGCCGTCCCTCCTCCCAGAATCACAACTGCACCAGCTGAATTCAGCAGGCACAAGGGTGGCTCCCCGCCCATGCTCCCGGGCCAGTGCTACAGCTAGTGTCGGCCTGGGAGCCTCAGCGCCAATGTGGGGGTGCAGTTGGAGGCTTACATCCCCAATGGCCCTTCTTATAGATGAGCCTCCCCCAGGTCCCCTCAGCACACCTGTGGGCCATCCGTAGCACATCAATGTATAGCAGCACAGCGGCTGAAACCACGGCATCACCTTGGCTCTTTTCAGAAAAGCATTTGTTTTATTTTTATGCATATGTCTAAATTTATACATCACCCTGTCTTTAGGACATTGGACAAGTCAATCTATTTGTCCAATCCACCATTATTTCTTTAAATATTTATTCATGTATTTATTTATTTATTTATTAGATGTTTATACCGCCTTTCTACCCCATGGGCACCCAAGGCAGCTTACAATATCAAATTATCACATTAAAAACAGAACAACAGAGTATAACAATTAAAATATTAAACAGTTTAAAATTAAAAAATTTAAAATGAGCAGGCCCCATGGATCCCATAATTGTAGTTTAAAATGCCAGCCAGCATGTCAACAATTAAAAGCTTGTTTGAATAAAAAAAGTCTTCAGGCCTTCACTGCTAGAGGCTTCCTCTAGGCTGCACTCTAGTTTCTACAGTAGCTAACACCAGCTAGAACAATCTCTCTCTCTCTCTCTCTCTCTCTCTCTCTCTCTCTCTCTCTCTCTCGCCCCCTCTCTCCCTCCCTCCCTATTTAAACTTCTTTTTTATGTATAGGTGTGTTCCCACCACAGCTGGAGAGCTGTCAGCTTCAAGCACTGCCGCCTCTCTCATTTCAACAAGAGAAGCTGCAACTATCAGAAGGCCAACTCCTGTCACTAGTTGAGTTCCCATTTATGAAACATCAATGGACCATCCTGGACTATTAGCCAGTCATCGGTTTAACAAAAAGCGACAGTACATCAGTAGTGATCACATAAAGAATGTTGTCTCTCTCCCATTATTCATGTTGCTTCACAAGTGTTAGACCTTGGACCTATCTCAGTCTCCTTGAGATAGAAAGTGAAATTACGTAATTCTGGAACTATTCAAATACTGACTCCCCCACATCCTCCATCACGTGTGTGCCAACTTCGGTGAAGTTTTGCTTCCGATTCACTTCTCTAGTACAGTTGTCCTGTTCTATGTACAGTAGGGAAGCTGCATGCATGAAGCACCTGTTCCAGATGTGAAAACTCCTATAAAACTCCACTGCATGCAGAAAAGCACAGTGCCACTAATCTGCATTCTGCATGCAGAAATCTGGACACAGGGAAAGAAGAGCCTGCGGTTTCACCATCTGCAGTACAGATCTGCAGAAATGCTTCCATATGTGCAGCATGCTACAAAAATGATGCAATGTAGATAGTTGCTTTTTGCAGACAGCCTCTCTATTTCTTAATTCAAAGACTCACCACAAAGTACTTTGCTCAGAGCTAGTCATATGCAGCACCCTGTTTGCACACAGGAGTGACTAGACAAAGCCTTTACTTTCCTGAATTTAAGGACCCAATCCTAGCCAACTTTCCAGTGCTGATGCAGCCACAATGCAACCCCATAGTAAGCACAAATGTCCCTTCACCTTGAGGAGGCGTCCATGACTGCCCCTCTGCCACAGGATGCAGCATAAACCCCTTTGACACTGCTGTATCAATGTTGGAAAGTAGTGTAGGACTGGCTCCCGGGTAATCAACTGGCCTCATTGCTAGGACATGATAATTTTGTGTACTCTGAACATTCACAATGGCATATAGTTTAAAAACAATATCAATCTAGCCCATAAATCCTACTTTAGTCTTTACATGGGTAGAGGAAAGCAGCCCAATCTCTATGATCATACTGCTGCTGGGCAGGGAATAGTTTTTTTTTAAACTTACTTGGGGCTTGCTGTGGCTCTCCAGAGGGTCTGGGGAGCCTGCAACCTCATCTGAAGTCATCCCAAAAGCCTGGAAATGTTGCATTAAAAAAAAAACCCACTTCCTGTTTTGTGCTGAAAACCAGAAGTAGTATTTCCCCCCCCCTTTTCACAACATTTTCAAGTCTTCAGAGGGGCTCCTTTGGCCCTCTGGAGAGCACCTTCCCTGTCCAACATGATCATGGAGATTTCTGGGACATTGACCTTAAAGGCGAGAATCATCCTTTTATGGTTACCCTGGTGGGTCATGACCTACCAGTTTGTCGGGAGTAACAATTCAGGACAATTTAAATGCTTTCAAAGATGGTAATCCTGCCAGTTATCTTTCTGAAAGAAGACTACTATTTCCATATTTTGCTCACCCATTACAAATCTATGAATGTAAATGCGAAATGTCTTGAAATGAATTAGCCCAGCTGTTCTCAAACTCTCTGGGAATTTGAGAACCGCTGTAAGTGCTTGCAGGAGCAGGGGAATGGTAGCAACAGGAGTTAAACGATCACAACCCACTTCCTGGTTGCAATCGCAAAACTGGAAGTTGGTCACTATTTTTAAAAAACTTTTTTATCGCACAGGGAGCCCTGCAGAGGGGTCTGCAGGGCTCTCCAACTCTACTGGATTCTGGGACAGGCACTGGCAAGTCCCCCCAGCCCCAATCTACACCCAGGAGCGACACGATTGTAGCAATCGCATCACTACCTGTCACTGCCATTCCCCCCACCCCATAAGGGAACAAAGGCAGTGCTGTTCAGGCAGGGGAATCGGTGTCACCCCGAGTTTGAGAACCACTGAATTAGCCTGTTGATACAGTGGATAATGAGAACTAATGATGAATTAATTATGAAAATTGATACACTAAGGTTATCTAATGCTGAGCATTGGAGCCTAACAATTCAAAAGCTGATTGGCTATTAGACCTCTAGTGAATGGGTGCATGGAATTCCCTAATAATGAAACAGGTTTCCTTGTGCCAGGTGCAAATGTCGTGTTCAGATGAGTAAATGGCTTTAAGAGGCACTGGGTCTGACATTCAACATGTTGTATGTTAATTTGCTGAGACAAATCAATGTGTGCATATTTGTTGATAATGATTTAATTTGTTTACAACGGTCTCCCAGCATCTTTTTGTCAGAAGAACCCTTGGGATAGATTGACAGATGGATCCACCTTGTCCATAGGAACAATTATGGAACAGGCCTGCTGTTGTGCTGTGCCTGGGCTTTTCCTAGGAATCTTATCTTCTGTTGGCTCTCTCTCCCCCCCCCCCATTTTTCCCATCCTTTATGCCATCGTTCCCTGTTAAAGACATTTTAAGTAGATATTGAACATCTCGATTGCCAGCTATTAAGGCAGCCATCCTACATGATCTTACCCAAGAGTAACCTCCATTGAACTTATTTTTACTTTAGAGAAAACATGTTTAGATCTGTGCTGCACACTAGTTGCTCATAGTCATAGCAAGACAGAATTTTACTTTCAGTTGTGTCTCTGATCAAATTTTCAAGAACCAGTTAGTTATACTGTATGTGTAACATGTTCTAGCACTTTACTAATTTCATATTCAGGTGAGTGAGTACCTGAAAGGTAATAGCCCAATTCCAACCTGCGCTGGAACAGGCAAGCCAACTGGGAATATCCAGTAACTCCAAAGTATATCCTTACTCTGACTTGCATGACAGCCACCCTTATGGGGCTACTTGGATCTATACTAGGTTGGCCGGGAGGGGGGTTAGGATCTGGCCTAAGTTGCACAGACTGGTCCCACCCTCCTCCTGGGGCAGTCCATCCTCCCCTGCCTCAAAATGCCCCAGTCTGCCCTCCCACCACCCTTTCCTACACTCCACACTGGCACCCTTGGCCAGTGCAAATTTATCAGGTCTGGAGCTGGATTTGGCCTCCAGGAGCCAGCACACATCCATGCATCGGTTCAACCAGCTCCAGAGTAGTGGCAAACATGCTGTAAAGCATGTTTGCAACACTTTCAGGCCAGTACAAGGACTTGTGCCAGCCAAGCACATTTTCAAGATTGTGCTCTAAGACGCTTAGATGTGATTGTATCAGCACATTATGTGTTTCTCAGAGAAGGATGTGATAAAGCATAGGTACAATCCTCACCATACTAATCATATATCCACACAACCACAGAAAAATCATACCTCTACATGCTAGTGGTCTTTAGTGTAGCTATATTATTTGACAGACTGTGGAAAAGTATAGGAAATTCTAGTCATAGTTTCCCTGACCAGCCCTGGCAAACATCAGTAATGCAGTTGGAAAGACACAAAGTTTGGATATCACATGGAGAAACTTGTTCATGTAGCTACACTAACATGTCCACAAAAACACAACCCACATTTTAAATACTAACTCAGTTTGCCAAGTCAACAGATGCAAAAGTGGCTGTGCAAATAGGACCTTACTTTGAAGCAAATTCTACAATCAGCGAGTCTACCGTGTAAATGTGGTGGAAATCACATGAGATAAGTTAGGCATCTGTATAAGATCAACATCTGCCGCAATAAGACAGTATTGTGAAGTAACTGAGCAACTCAGAATTAACAGCCGACATTACTGGAAGAGTATTGACACATTTTACAAAATACAAAAGCACTAGCATTTCATTGTAATGTGGAAATGAACAACAAAACACTATTGCAAATGTTTAGACATGCATCAGGATGTGACATTTGTAGCTGAAAATAAAAGTTCAATGTTACACTAGGACATATTATTCCTTCACAAATCTATTCCTTCACGAGCCAAGCAAAAGAAAGCCCTGCCCTTATCCAAAAAGAACCTCTTTTTCTCATCCTAATCTTAACTCCATCTTGGTGTCTGGCTGGCATTTCTGAGAGCCAAGCAAGACTTTGTTTTGCAATAGGTGAGGTTGGGCTGAACTGTTAGGAAAGGTCACAATAATCAAGGGCCATTGGGGAAGGAAGGCTGTGGACTGAATCTGCATATTTCCTATTCTCTAGGGCAGTGGTTCCCAAACTGTGGGTTCAAACCCACCAGTGGGTCACAACCCTGGGTCACAACCCAATTTTTAGTTAGCCTAATCTGCCTTGTCAGTTTTGCAACTAAGTGCATCAAGAATTAAACACCCTGCTACTTGAAGGGGCACTGCTTTCCCAATCACCATCATACCCACAGTTTGTAAAGTGCCATTTTTTTAGGTGGCACCTGATGCTAAAAAAAATTGGGAACCACTATTCTAGGTTTTGCTGCTCCATTCTGAGAAATTGCTGCAAGCACAATTGCTGCTGCATAATAAATTAAGTTTCAAATTGCCCAGTGGACAGTCCTTTCAGCACCCTATGCCAAGGAGCCACTCCCATTAACAACCTGAGCCTGGACGCAGCACACACCATACCATGCCACGCCATGCCACCTGTCTCTCAGGAATATCTCTGATTGGGGTGCAATCAAGCCTTTGTGCACTCCTGGAAGGACACGCTCAAGCCCAATCCAGTCTAGGAAATTATGGTGCAAATCCAAAGAGGAGTTCCAAACTCCTTTGTCCACCCAGAAATGTTTTTGTGCAAAGTCTGATAACTGCCCCTGCTCCAGATGCAGAATGTTGTCACATTCCTTGGAGGTGTCCATGTTGCTTGATCTTGCCACATGATCTTGACATTTTCTTGATCTTGCCATTTGCCAAGGTGCTTAGCCTGCTGTGTGTTTTGGTAGTCTCCTCCCGAGAGAGAGCCCATTGCCATTTGGATGGCATTTTCTTTCCTGGTGAAAGTCTCCACTTTCTTGCTTGGCACCAGAGGCATTTCTACAGGGAGGGCAAAGCTCTAAGTGTTGCAAGAAGCCTTACCCTGTCATGTAAATCCCTCCTCTGCCTTGCTGCTGTAGCCAGTAAGCAACGCCAAGATGTTGCTGTTCCCTGTGAGGATTGGCTAAAACGGTGCAGGGGAGGTGATTTCCACTGCAAGGTAAGCCTTCTTGCAAGACTTAGAGCTTTGCCCTCCCTGTAGAAACGCCACTGCTTGGCACTGCAGGAAGGAAGCGTCTTGCTCCGATAGTTCCCCTCACCCTCAGAGGAGCTAGCTCAAAGGAACAGCTTCTTGCTGAATTTTTCTCCCCTGGAACCTGGAATCATGCAGCTTAGATGTGCAGCCCTTGCTGCTTAGTCCGCTTTTAACAAGCAGGGCCAGCCTTAAGCCAATGTGGCCTATGTCGTCACATTGGATCCTGCGCTTTAGGGGGGGGCACGCTGGCACAACAGCAGATCACTTGTTGCTGCAGCCAGTATCTCTGTAGGCTATAAGCCAGTGAGGTGAGTGGAACAACTGTTTATTGGGCCATCCCACCTGGCCCTGCAACCAAATGGTCCACAATGGTCTTCCCAGGAGGAGGAGGAGGAGGAGGAGAGACCAAATCCAATATATGACTGAAATGTTCATACACTTGCAAGAATCCTGTCTCCCCCATAGAGAACTATGGGACTTTGTATTTGCTGAAACTGACAAAATGTTCCAAAGGTTATGATGCTTGCCATCTTTCATTAGATCATTGGGATATCTTGCATAAATACTTTAATTTGCATTCTCTAACAGTAGCAAGAACTACAAAAGCAACCAACAAAAATGGTCTATCAAATCCCATATTTGCCATGGGATTTAAATGTAAACACCTTTGGGATCACTCAAGAAAAGGATGAATAACATGGAAGAAGTAAAGGGACAGACTTGCTGGAAATTGTTTGTACTCTCTGACAACATCTGGACTACATAGATCACTCAAGCCAGACTCAAGCGCCACCTGACAAATATAAATATTGCTGAATAGTCACATTTGTGACAAATTTGTAATGAAGCTTAGCCAGTAATTAATGAAGAATTAATCATTTATTGGAATAATATTTGTATCCTACAAGTTTGTTATACAGATACTTAATTTTAAGCCCATACTTTAGAAGTAATCTTTGTTATATCTAAAGTATCTCACGTTCATCTGTATTGTCATTTTAAAAAATGTTTTTAAAGTGTATTGTAACTTTTAATACATATTGTTCATTACCACACAATAATACCATATTACTATACATATTCATTTTCATATATGTAAGTCAAACTCCTAAGGCATAGTGTTTTAGTCTTGGATGTGCTTACTGACAACAGAGTTTCAAAAACCTAAAACTTAAATAAATACTGCTTACCTTTCATCAGTTTATGTCACAGCCTTGACTTCAGTCCTCATACACCTTATTTACTTAGAAGTAAATGCTATTTTCAATGAGATCCCCAAGAAAATGTGTGTAACACTGCAGAAGTAAACAGTCTTTCATACTGACAACTAAGTAACCTTTAAAGTAGTTGAAAAATGATAAAATCATACAATACACAATCATACAAGACACAATCAGCTTGTTCTAATTAACATTAAATACCACAAGTACAGACTACAGCACACAACAGTGTTGTTTTCTTAACCTTGCACTGGTTTCCTGACTGTACTCTAGATGTTAATAATTGTGGTAGTGTGCTAAACAGCGCACAGTCTTTACAACTAGCAGATTGAGGGCATCTCTCTCTCTCTCTCTCTCTGTAAATTGTCTCACCATTTTGGTAATTTCAGCAGCACCACTGAGCAAAACATGACAATCCCCTATTGCAGACAATCTCTTGTTGCACTATAGAAGACTCAAGCTGCATAGGACCATATAGGTTGTCAAAACTAAGTCTAAATTGCTTGTTTCTAATGCAGAACAATTCGATGATATGAAACACAAGCATCATTGCTACAAGAAGGGCAATGCCAAATTAAGGTTGGTACTCCCTTTTTGTGGGCACAAGTTCCATTCTTTTAACATCAACAGACATGCAGAAATTCAGTGAGGCAATTTTCTAGCATGGAGATGCAGTTACAGGGAAGGTTTCACCTGTTGGTTTCTGATGCAGTTTCGTTCAAAGCTTCTGTGCATATAAAAAAAAAAAATCCTATACCATACAAGCACAAAGTGTCTAATGTCTAATGCCACCCCACCCCATTATAAGGAAATGTGTTTAGGAATATCTTTGTTCCATAGAATATGTCCACCCCCGAAGGCATGCCTTGGCTCAAGAAAGCACGTTCCCATTGGAGAACCGTTTCCATGTAACCCTTCCAAGAGTGTGACCCAGATTATCCAGGACAGAAAGCTAGTTGCCCACATGCCCACGGTCTTTAAATCTTCACCGTGGGCACAATCTTGTGCATTAATGTCAGCACACCTACAGATGGTCTGAGAAGGGTACCACTCTGACCAATGGCGTTCCCAGAGAGGGTGGCAAAACGCTAGGTTTTTCAGGCTCCTCAACAGCTGTGCAAAGCACTCCTTCCCCCTCGCCTTCAGAGCCATTTGCAGCTGCTAAAGCAAAGCAGAGGAGGTATCACCACTATGCCTCAGCATCTGCGAACTGCTCTGAAGGTAAGGGGGAAGGACCGCTTTACACAGGCATTCAGGAGCCTGAAAAATCTTTGCTTTCGCTCCCCCCCCCCCAGAATGCCACTGAACCTGACACACCAATGGGCCAGGTACACAGTAGATACAGTATCCTTACATATGACTCGGTGCACATGGAATTTGTAGTGAAGAACTTTTCCTGAGCTTTTTCCCTCTCATTGGGTCCACTTCTTGTATAAATCTGCTCAGTGTCTGTATCTGCAGGGGTTGGGTTTCATTTCTGTTTTCATTCAGTAATATAGGAGGAATTGTTTTTTTAAAAAATCTGCAGGGACTCAGGCCTATTAGGAAGTCATACCCACTTGTCTCATATACCCCTAATATTAGAAACTATTTGCATTATTAGAAGCTAGTTGCAGTGAGTGGTGAGAGAAAGCACGTGTCCATTTACACTTCTTCCAGGACTGAGCCAAGCAGAGAAATAAACTCTGGGATTAAGCCCTGATGAAAACAGCTTTCAATGAAAGCCCTGTCCTAGCAAGGCATCGCCCCTCCTGGTCCTGCCTCACGTTCTCCCAGGAGATTCGCAGTGTCCTCCTGACTCTTCCCCACGTCCAAGCTCCCGCTCTTACTGCGTTTGCTTCAGCCCCCACCCCCCCGCGCGCAGGCGCAATTAGGCACACTTGTTTCCATTGTTTCCATGATCCGCCCGCCCGGTAGCGCTTGAGGAAAGTGGGAGTTTCAGGACAGCTCTGGGCAAAGGGTTGAGGGCATCCGCTTCCGCGCGGCGTCACGTTCTTAACGGGCATGTGCAAGCCCTTCGCACATGCCCATTTAGGCTTGAGACTGGGCAGTTTCGGCTCTCGCCCCTTCAAGACCACTGAAGCAGCGTCGCGCGGAGAGAGACAGTGTGGCAGACAGAGTCACTGAGAAGGGGGGGGGGGAGAGAATCCAGACAGAGCAGCCAGCCAACCAACCGAGAGCGGCAAGCAGAAGGGGGTGGGCGACAAAAGTGGAGGGTGGTGGTGGAGGAATCGCCTAGACGTTTCTGGCTCCCGGCATTTCCACCAGCGAATCCGCGCGATGCGTTGACAAAGAAAGCAATAGCTTGACACCAATGAAATACACAAAATTGTATCTCTGCGCTGATCCTGCCGGGCAACCATGGGAGCCGCGTTCGCCGGCGTGGGGCTGAATCTCCTTCTCGCTGGCGTGCTCCTTCGGGGACTGCTGAAAAGGTGAGGCTGGAAAACTTTGCCATGCGCCAGGTACCCGGGCAGCGCCTGGCTTTCCCCCTTTCCCCCGCCGATCTTCCTGCTCCGATGGACGGCTTCTTCGCTTGGCTGGTACGCGCCGGTGGCGCCGACATGGATCTGACCCGAAGCGGCATCAGGTCGTCTAAGACAAAACCGGGAGAGCGTTCCGAGGGTGGGATCATCGGGTCCTTTCCTTCAAAAAAATAAACGACGATCCCTGGTGGGAAGGGAGTCGGGAGGGATCCCTGCCCGATTTCCTGCGGTGATCAGTCACCGGTAAGATGCCGCCGGCGGCTGGGACTTCCAGCTAAGTTCCCCGCCCGGCCAACTACCCGCGGGGTTGCGCCCGCTTCTCTCTTGGACCGGAGGCGACCCAGCCGATTGCGGAGCTCGCCGAGTGGCGTCAGGGCCGGGGAAGATGGGGCGAGGGAGCTCTGCTGCGCCTGGCCACCTGGGCACTGGCTAGTCATTTGTGAAGCTCAACAACTGTCATGAGAAAGCCGGGAAGAAAACTGCCCCTGAACTCCGGCGGCGGCCGCCGCCGCAGCAGCAGCGTGTGCTTCTCTGAAACGGCGAATTTCTCCCCCTGGGGCTTTTGGGCTGAGGAAGAGGCGAGTCTCTTTCCTGTCATCGTGTAGAGACGCAGATGGGGGAGGAACTCCATTCATTCAGTTCTGCAGGTGTGTAATCAGCCGTAGCCTCAGGATCTCCGGTGGATCTACAACCCGGCGGCGGCGACAAAATCCCAGCCCCCTCCAAAGGATCAGGTTTCTGGAGTTCGTGCGTGCGATTGGTTTTAAAATTTTCATTATTTGATTTCCCTCTCCCCCCCCTCCCGTCTCATCCCTGCCTTGCCCTCCCTCCCTCTTAGGTCCACGCCGGGGAGTGGGCGCTCGGCTGAGATTAGTCAGCAAGTGTGTCTCTATCCCTCCTCTCCCGCTTCGATCCCCACCCCACCACCCCCACCCCCATCCCACTCCTGGATTAAAAAAAAAAAGCCCACTCCGCTACCCTCCCACTTGGCTTGGCAGAAAGAGCAGCGACCAGTAAAAGAAACAAAAGAAAACAAGAGGTGTTGCCACCAACCCGATCTGGGTTCCCTTAGTTCCCTTCCTCTCTCCCCACCCCCACCCCGTTTGGTTTAAAACCTCCCTGTCCCTGGAGAGTCTTTGTTGCTGTTAAAAGTCAGACAATGAGGCGCCGGGAAACTCCCCTAGGCAGCCTGGAGGGAGGCAAAGAGCTTTAGCACCCACCGCGCACCACGCCGGAGAGAGGGAGGGAGAGTTTGCCCGCCTGGTCAATTTCAGCCCGGAGGGGAAGCTCCCGCCTGCCTGGGCTCCCCGATGGTTTTGCCTCGGCTCTGGAAGAGCCTCAGATTCCATCGTGCGCGCTTCGCCCTCCTGAGCTGCTTCTGCACTAGGATGTTGCGGCAGGTCTTGCACAGGGGGCTGAGAACGTCTTTCGCTAGACTCGGCCACTTCATCGCCAGCCACCCCGTCTTCTTCGCCTCCGCACCTGTGCTCATCTCCATCTTGCTGGGGGCCAGTTTCAGCAGGTACCAGGTCGAGGAGAGCGTCGAGCACCTGCTGGCCCCCAAGCACAGCTTGGCCAAGATCGAGAGGAACCTCGTCAACAGCCTCTTCCCCGTCAACCGCTCCAAGCACCGGCTCTATTCCGACCTGCAGACCCCTGGGAGGTACGGCAGGGTCATCATTACATCCTTCGTGAAGGCGAACATGTTGGACCAGCACCACACGGAGCTGATCTTAAAGGTGAGCACTTGATGGAGAGACTCTCCTCCATGCCAGATGAATTCCCCCCTCTCCCTTCTGCATCCTACTCTTTTACACCTGCCCCTCCACACTTTGCTATGTTTGCTTTTAAACCTGGAGAGATGCCACTACATCATTCGTACACATGTGGCTGGTGTAGGTCTATCTTGGTTGCTATTCCCTGCCCTGATAATATAACTACCAAGTCACATCCCTGCAACAGTTGGGCTGGGTTGACTGCTGGTTGCAGAGGAGAACAGATTCCCTTTCATTTTGGTAGGCAGTAACCCAGTGGGTGAGGGAGGTTGTGAAGGAGGAAATGACACCCCCTCTCTCCCCTGTTTCTAGCTATCTTTCTCCTTGTTCCTGCTGAATAAGTTGTGTCGTTGACAGCTAGTTTTGCTGGTTTGCGCTTGAATCTAAACTTCAACCTTTCTTAAGGAGATCTGTAAAAGTAATAATCATGGGCTGCTCAGAACTTTTTTCCTATTGCAAGATTAGGAAGCAATTTAGATTATCATGGCTCTTGGAAGTTCATTGTAAACCAAAGGCAGGCGTTTTGTTTTGAGATATATTTATTTTGTGCAGCCTACCATGCCTGTTGGAAAAGTGCCCCATGAAATGTTCTCTTGTGCACACAAATACTGTACCTAAAATTTACCTTTTTCTTTGAAGTGGGCGTCACTGTATAAGGGTTTGCATAATGCATGGATGTTCATATAGATTTTACCTTCGTGTGTCAATATGCAGTCTAACGTGAGAAGTGCCACGTATTTCAATTGTCCATTATAATTTCTTAGGCATTGCATTGTCAAGTGAACTTGAAAACATACTGCAATGATGTCGAGTTGAGGTTGGGACGAAAGCATAGAAAAGAGATGTAGGTTTGGAAAGAGGATCAAAGTTGGTGCAATGAAAAGAAAAAGAATTTCTGAAAGATGGAGTAATGGTTTAGAGGTGTGGCTACGAGCATACACACTTTCTAGCACTAAACAACTGCACTGCACGTTTGCATTGCTTCTTTTGGAAAATGCCAGGCAATGACTTCCTGAAAACTGCAAAATGTTGACAAGACTTCAAAATGCACTGAAGTAATCATAAATGTTTTGACCTTTCAAATCTCTCTCCTCAAAATCATATTCATACAAGGTCCTCCAGATTCCTCCAACCAAAGATACCAAGTTTAACCAATGTATAAAGAAATCAGTATTTAGTAGTCGATAGTTCTGTGTTAATATAACAATTTTCCTGTCAACAAGCAGATGTAGTTAGAGCCTCTTCCATGGAAAAAAAAATTCTGGCAAATAAAGAAAACTCCAGAGAAATCAATTCCTGGTCCTTCACCCTGTAATATATTCCTTCAGAAACAGGCAGAGGATTAGAATGGATTTTCTCCAAATACGCTACCATTAGAAATCTTAGTAAAATAGTCATGGCTGATAAAAAAATTTCCAAACCAATTTTTTATGTTAAACCTCATGTATCAATACTAGAGAGAATTAACAGAGAGAATGATCATTCTATTAATATTCAAAATAATCTAATTTTTAGAGATGGAATTTGGCCCCAAAATTTTGGTTGTGTAATGAAATGGTAGCTTAACCACACACCATTGTAATCTTGACACCATGCAGTTAGCTAGAAATCATTAAGCACACCAAATGCTCTCTGTTGCTGTATAGCCATCACCTAGTCATTGTTGATAACCTCTGTCTTAATTACTTCTCTTTGGGACATATTCCATGCTCAGGTACTGTGGAATTAACCCTTGGAAAGACTCTGGAGGTTGGGTTTAAAGAAATGAAGATAGAAAATGCAGTTGACATTTTTTGGTGACGTGACATTGAATAGTTGGGGCAGCAAAGAAGGTAGGAGGTGGAGGAAGTCAGAAAAACGAAGGTTTTGATACTTGCGATATTCCACATTATAGGTATATTCAAAATAATCTGTATTTTGTATGCAATGGGTCATGAAGTTTGTTCTGGAGGAATTCATTGACCAGAAGCAGCCAGGCAAATATATCTTAAGAGAATGCTAGCAAATAACAACAATAATGCATTGGAACAGTGGCCTTCAGGCTTTTCAGACTTAGGCCCAACCTTTTACACTTACTCAAAGCATGGGATCTACCCTAAGTGACAGCAAAATAGTGTGTGCAATAAACAATTTCTGTCTATCTTGCCTATCTAGATTTATCCAACAAAAGGTAAACATGGCACCAGAGGTGCAACTTCCTAACTGAGTATCTCTATCATCTCACCATCCTAAGAGATGGAGGTGGCCCCATCCATCTGAGTCTGGAAAATCTTATCCAGTACTATGTATACAGGAAGATTGTTCCATTGGTTCTCCCACATTGTTCAGTTGCAAAGCAATTGCATCATCATCAGAAGAAGAACCTGGGTTTATAGTGTCAAATGTTTGGTTTCAGGACTGTTTTCTGTTGATCAGTTTTGGTCGTGGGATACAAGAGGGCAAGACTATGCTTGCAATAATGAATCATTCTTGGCAGTGGACGGGGGAAAGCATAACGATTGAACCAACGCTAGCAATTCTGTATCAGTCACTGAAGCTTCTCTTAGTCCAAGGTGGAGCTCAATATCAGTAGTACGTCGACTGCTCATATTATAGAAACGTGTCACTACAGTTTTGCAGAAGTTAAATACGAATGTGAACAAAGATGTGAACAAAGCACAATTCTACTCTGAACACTTTTAATTTTGATTTCTCCTCTTCTAAAAAAGGATTGCACAATTTCCCTTAATGAATGTCCTCAGTGGTTGGCGGAAGATACCAAGGCGAAAAGGTCTGGTTGTACTTTTATTGGGGCATTTTTGCCTCTTAACTGACCTCCTCTGATTTTAAATTTTAGTAACCATAGTGTTAGTGTTCCCACCTTGTACTTGCAAATATATTCGGGCAGCTAAAACAACCAGTGTATTTCAACTCACTTCCTCCAAGCTGACAGACAAAATCATGAGGTGGGGGGAAAGCCAAATTTGTGCCTAAATCTGCCAAAACACCATTGAGCTACCTTTTTTCATGACAGAGCATTAAAATGAGGGCCTTTTAACTCCAAAACTGATAATTCAGAACGTGAAAATGGGAATCTCTTTGGACTTTAGTACAATAGTTTTCTAATGGAAAGAAAAGCTTATGCCTTTCACTTTAGTGCAATAAAGTGTCCTTTAATCCTTAATGGAGAGGAAAGCTAATAAAACCAACAATGGCAAAAACAGCGCAAAATGTCTGCTTTATTTCTGAATGTCTAGAAAAATGGAATCTTTATCACAGCATCAAGGGATTCTGACAGGAATCCAGTGAAATTGTTCTCTGAGGGGGATCCAAATAGTTACAGTGGCTTCAATAATTATTCTGATAATTCTAAAGCAGCTTGAATACTCAACATTCACTTTCTATGGTGACTGCTGAACTGGCCTATTGCATTGTACCATGCTCCAAAGGGTCTAGTGCAAGGCTGTCGAACATGTTTCGTATAGTGGACTGAATAGTGCTCATGGCACCTGCTAAGGGCCAGAAGTGACATCGTTAAGCAGGAAGTGACTTCATTAAGCCAATGATGGCCAGAAATAAACACTTGGTTCTCACATAGCAACTCATTATCTGCAAATGACAAAAAAGAAAATGTGCAAATCTTGTTCATAATTTCAAGACATGAGAGAGCCCAATTATAACAGGGGGCGGATAATTTGCTTCCAGGGGTCACATCCAACCCACAGGCTTTACATTTGACACCTGGTCTACTGGAATTTCATTTGTTTCGTTTTTGGCTAGGAGATGGGGAAAAAGGCAAAATATAAAAAGTTTCTTTCTTAGGTACAGGAGGACCACGTAAAAGAATGGCAGCTACAGAGTAATTTATACCATGCTTACAGGCTAAATGGATTTCACTTAATAGTGGTAATAAACATGTTATTTTAAGTTTATAACAGCCTGAAACAAAAGGTTGAGAAGTCATGTTTACAGACGTTCACTGGCTTGCTTGGGTGTTAGTGCCACCTCTCCTACCATCTAGCTTTGAAGGCAAAGAGAGAACATAAATAACTACCTAAAATAATTAACTAGGGTTGGTATCAAAAAGTCATAACACTTTTTTACTTTTTTTTTACACTAAAAAAACTCTTTTTTTTTTTTTTTACTAAATTACTATCTCACATTTTTTTAACTTCCCAAAGATTTCATCAATATTGAGGCTTGGGGATAGGCTATTTAGTTGTAGATTAATCAACTAAATTCATTTAATTGGTAATTATTTATTAAAATAAATACTGTAGTAAGAATAACCTATCAATACATACATTTGAATAGGCTGTAAGAAAACCCAGATTTTGAACCCGCTTAGATGTAATCATTCTATTTTCTAGCTCCACATGGAAAACATGTTCACATCTCAAGCAGGATTTCCAACCATTCAGCACTTCTGGTTTGCTTCAGGTCCAGCCAAGGGCAAGCTTGTGCCAGTTTGTGACTCATATAAATACCAGAATAAAAAAATAACTAGGATTGCAAAACTTTGAAAAAAAAATCACCCGAATCTCCTTTGCGTTCATATATTCATCCCCAGAAAGCCACTTTTTTTGTCTCGGCTTGAATACCAGCAGGTACTATGTTCTGCACTGGGATACTGAAAGGTTCTCTACCAGCTATGTAGCTTGTCTGTAGGCAACCGACTGTTATTTGCTAATTACTGGATCAGAGAGGATAAGAAGAAAAACCTGCCTTCTAGCTCATGTTTTTTTGTTTGTGTTTTGTTTGGAACTAGTTACTATCAGAGGAACAGGGTGCAAGAATTTTTCTTTCTTTTTCAATGCTTTTTTAAATGTCCATTTTAAGGGAATGGACAGGGGGTTGCTGGTTTTGATGGACTTTATCAGATGATGTAGAAAACATCTGGATCCTGCCCAAGATTCACAGTGAGTTCTACATCCCCTGGCTGTCAAATCAGCCTAGTACAGGACTAGGATATTTGAGGAACTGCTTGCTCCCATATGAATTGACCTGTCCTCTAATGTTGGTCCTCTAATGTTGGCAGAGCGGATCCTCCTGTGTGCACCGCTGCTGGGCAGAGTGATAGCAATGAGGAGCAGGGATGTCTCTGTGGTGGTGCCTTTTATTATGGAAAACACTTCCAGTGGGATTAAGACTTGCTCCCTCCCTATTAGCCTTACAGCAATGGCTGAACACTTTCTTTTCCTGCCTGGCCTTCTCTTTGTTGGTTGCTTTTGGGTTTCCGTTCCCTATTTTGTTTTAGAGTTTTTATTGTACTATCCTTATGATGTTACTATTATCGCCTTGTATGTTGTGTACCTTTTTTCCATTTTACAGTGGTGTTTTTTTCTTTTTATTGTATACTGCCTGGAGTGCTCCATTTATTTGGAAGGAATGGCGGGATAAAAATAATTACAATACATAAACATATTGAACATTGTTGGCAATTCTAAGTTGTAAATTAGAAAGAAAAAGTTCTCCCCCCCCCCAAAGAAAAAAAGCTACAGTTGCTACCGAAAGCTGAGCATCATCACTTCTCCTTTTATCTCCATCATCCATGGCAGGGGACTGCACCTTTACAGCACTGGGGCTTCCCCCTCCCTTCTACTTAATTGATGCATGTTGATTTTAAAGTGAGAGCCTGGATAGATTAGCTCCGAGCATAGTGAAGTCCTCCCCTCGGTGTTGGTCTTGTATAATCATGATGCATTTGGGTTGGGGCTGGTGAGTGTACCACAACATCAGTGTTTTTTGTCAAATCATTAGACTCAATTCAGGCAGCACACCGAACCAGAGCAGCTTGTCGGCAATCATTCTCCATCTGCTCAGCACTCCTGCCTTGACGTGCAGTGGCCTCTAAAGATGGAGCAGCAGCCAGAACTAAGGTTCGCCCATTCAGACTTCACACCCAGCCAATCATCATTTACCATGATATTGCCATTGACAAGTCAAGGGTTGCCATCCACAGGCCATCCACAGACTGTGAAGCCATGATGTGAAGTGGGTAGGAAATGGCTGCTATACACACATTGGCATCAGCCCACACCCTAGTTTGTATCTGCCCTTCTATGACTTTCAATAAATCTTTTTCCCAATCCTGACTGGTAGCTGGAGTGTATTTGCTGCTGCAGCACCAGGAAAGTCTCATTCCTTTGTTCCTACAGCTGTACTTGTGTTACTGTCCAAAGTGCTGCCCTAGGCAACCAGAGTTATGTTCCTATGTACACTGCTCTGGGAGTAAGTCGTACTGAACTCCATGGGACTTGCTTCTGAATACGTAAAGAATTGTTTTGTGGCTCTGACGTGTCATAAATAATGTGTCAATAAGCACTAGACTTTCTGAAAGGGGGGGGCAAACCCCACTATTCAAGTGCATAGTACTTCCTTCTGCTTTTGTTAGGATTCTTAGCCATACCCCGCTCCCTACTAGAAGAAGGTTCATTTTAATAGAAGTCCATACATATCCTAACTCTCACAAGGTGGCTTTATAACTACCAGGCAGCCCAATCCTAAGCAGTGCCGACATAGTAAGGCTGACGTAGCAGGGTTGCATCCTAAGCCCATTAGGAGGCGGCAGCAGCACAGCACAGGGAAAGGGGAGGTTTTCCCCTTGCACCCGTGTAAGCCCCAGCCAGCCCTATGGGGCTGCTTGCATCTGCACTTGCAAAATAGCAGGCACAGGGCAACATGTGCAGCAGCAACCCAAATCGGGGCCGCCCTGGCTAGGGATGGGGCTTTGGATATGGCGCTACAGCTGTCGCCGCCCCGTTACACCCCTGGCACGCCTATGAAATGCCCTTGGCGAGGTCCTGCTCTGACCAAGCACTGCTGATGCTCGACCGGCACACAGCCGGTGATGCCGATAAGCACAGCGGCGCCTGTGCACTGACGCTGCTGTTTGCGCCAGTCCAGTGCCCGACTAGCCATCGCAGATGCACTTGACAGCACATTTGCGACAGCGCTGGACCAGTGCAAGAGTGTAGCGCCGGTGCAACTAGGGTATAGGATTGCGCTCTCCGTGGTTTATCATTCACCCCTAGCATTTTGAAATCATACCCTGTCCTGGGAATCACATTAGGCTTAGAAATCATGTGATTTCAAGAGGAGAGGTAATATGGTTTGGGGTGAGGTGTCATTGATACGGCGATTACTCTCATGGCCCAATCCTAACTTTGTAGTACACTGGCATACCATGAAGACTGCCAGCATGGCAGGCCCTCCACCAGCACAGAGCCAGAAAGCTGTGTGCTGCTGGCAGAGTGGCACAAATCGGCCACCAGCAGAATTTTGCTTGCAGAGGTGGAGATTGGAGCATGTGGGGACTGGTTGTGGCAACACTGGTGCCCGCCATTTCCCAAACCCCTGCCCCACTCTGATCTGCTCCTCAGCAGGCTCCTCAGAAGGATGCCAGCGAAAAAAAACTGGCATAGATCTGACAAGTCCCATTGGGGACCATGCGGTGGCCGGGAAAGTAAGGTAAGTCACTTCCTACCTTTCCTGACTGGTCTGATCCCTGGAAAGCACATCGGACATAGTGCCAGCTTTCCTGCCTCCATCTTACTGTCACTGGACAGGATTGGGCCATATTCTCTCTTTGATCTTTTCAGTGAGATCAAGGGATATGGTGGATGTCCTGAACAAGTAGCTGCTTTACCTGATGGGTTAGATGATGGATTGAATGAAGCTGAATAAGGATGAGGGTTAAACGACGGTGACAAACTGCATTGTTACCTGGACTTGAATGTTGATGGTAGGAAGAGCAAATGAACTGGGAATTGGTGGGTCTGTGTTCTGAACGGAACTGCCCTACTCTTCAAAGGCCAGGTGTACAATCTGCTAGTCTTGTGCTCATGTCTGTCTGTCTGTCCTGAAACAAAAAAATGCTACAGGTTTTTCTGCTTAATTAAAGCACAGATTGATAACTCTGAAGTTTAGATGTTAAGTGAAATTCAATACCTTATTATGGAATTAGCTATAAACATCTCAGTCCAGTATGATAAAGGAGACGCTTAACACTAAACAGCCTCATTTCATTAGAAAATATTATATGGACCACAGTTTCCATTAAAACGGCATTTGCAGGATCTCAGCAAGTGGCAAATTGCACAGTTAAATCTTGTGGCTTTTCGGCATGAAATTATAATCTAACTTTCTAGATCAGTTGTTCCCAAACTGTGGGTTGGTAGCCACCAGTGGGTCACGAGACCATTTCAGGTGGGTCACGAAGCACTTAGAGCAGCCATATTGAAAAATATGGAAAGATGGGATGCTGGAAATGGGGAGGTCTGTGTGGTTGTTTTGCTTGTGCCACGGTTGTAAATAGACTTTCCTTTCTGACTCACTTTTCTATTGGAAAATGGCTGAGAAATAACCCAACTCATTGCTGCATTCTCAGGAAAGCAGCAGGTTCTGGTGTCACAATGACAATACTTCTGACCATGATATCACTTCTAGTGGGTCCCAGACAGATTGTCATTCTAAAAAGTGGGTCCCAGTGCTAAAAAGTTTGAGAAACACTGTTCTAGGCTATTGCAATAGCCACCTTGAATGGTCCCCAATGGGTGAGAAATTAAATGGAAACTTTCAGCAGATCTACTTCCTGTGCCTTGAGAGTGGAGCAGTGCAGAGAGGAAGTAAAGGGAAGGAAGTTTCCTGGTGTCTTTCAGATAACAAGAGCAAGTTCTCTAATTGCTTGCACCAGAAAACAAGCCCTGTTTGTATTTTTCTAGGTTTCAGAGAGTATTGTGCTAACTGCTCAGGTTAAGGAGGTGAAGGAGGCTTATTAATAACAATAGTAATAATAATAATTTATACAATTTGCAAATTCCATCAGTTGCATGGGACTTTACAATAGAATTGAAGACCATCCTTGCCTTGAAACAATCTAAAACGGACATGAGAGGGACAATGGAGGAAGAGGGAGGAAGATGGTATGAGAGAAGCAGAAGAAAATGCCATTATTTCATGTGGACACATTTTTATTTCATTGCAAGTAAAGGACAGGGACTAGAGGGTAGTGCCAAAGGCTTCCCAGGAAAAGTGAAATTTGAGGAGGATTTTGAACAAAGTATTCTGGGAAGCCATTCCTATGGTGATGAAAGACAAAGGGAAAAAGACAGAGAATACTTGTTGGAAGAAGCAGGAGACCTTCAGATGGTTGAGGGTGTTGGAGCTGGAAGGGTAAGGATCACAGAAAGGAGTCTAATGGAGTATGAGGAATAAAAGGTATGGAGGGCCAAGGTCATGGAGGGCCTTGAAGGTAAAGACAAGGATTATGCATGCGCACAGGGCCAACCAGACTCCTCACACCTGAAGAGGTGTGCCAAATGCTGTTCCTCCTCACCCGGTGATGCACTAACCTCTGCTGTTCCTAACCATGACTTGGGCAGGTGTTGAGGAGAGGGGTGGGCTCTACCTCAGCACTCTTCCATTCCACTTCTTCTAATGCAGGAAATGAGAAAAGAAAGAGGCAAGGCAGATGGAAGTAGGCTTTCCCCACCAATCTGCTGCCTGAAATGACTGCCTCAGTTGGTCTCCTTGTGCGGGATCTGGGCCAGGAAATAGTGCAGGGCGGTGTGATATGATTGGAGTGACAAGAGAGGTGGGAGGATGCTGGGTGGGGGTGAGAGGCCTGAGTGGAAGACCAGAGAGATGGGTGATGACCACGTCACGAACTAGTATTTTTGCTGAGGGGACAGAGAAGAAAGAGACACATTTTTGTGATGTTGTTGCAGGAAAAGCAACAGGTTTTGTCAATAGACTGAATATGGGAAATGATAGTAGATAAGGGAAAGGCTTTGATGGATGGTGACACCCTAAATGGAGAGAATACAAGGAGGAGAGCACATGGGGGGTAGGGAAAGAGACAATTTTAGTCTTGGATATATATACTGAGTTTGAGAATATATGAATATATGAAGTATCCAAGCAGAAATATTCAACAGATAGTTACAGCCAATCCTACATAACTCCCTCCCCCACTGATTTAAATGCACCAGTGGAGCATGTGCTGCATTGTAGGGGAGGGGAGTTGTAGGGGTATCTCCGGCTAAGGGAACCCCCATTCTTCCCCCTCCCTGCCCAGTCTTACCCCTCCTTACCTGCATTCTGCCCTCTCTCCACCCCTCCTACCTCCCATGCTGACCTCCTCCTCCAGCAGGAGAATAGGGATCTGGCAATGCGTGCAAAAAGGCTCCAGCCTGGGGTGATCCGGGGGGGGTGTCAATGCCTGGGGCACACCACCAGAAGTGTGCCCCCTGCAGGTGCCACCCCCCCCCAATTTTCCCGCTCAGGGAAGTGAATGTGCAGGGCTTTTTCAAACTCACCGAGAGAAAAGACGGAGAGAAAAGGTGAGATGGTCGAGCAAGTGAAGAAAAGGGAGAGCATGGAGATTGGAGATCATTTCAGCTATGGCTTTGAAATTAGAGTTGAGGCCTTGAGAAGAGAGCAAGGAGGGTGGCAGGTGAGGGGCAGACCTTAGGAGGGCATCAAACATTGAGCAAAACCACTGAGAATTCGTAGAGTTGGTGTGGATCGTGAAACTATAATCGTGTTTGGCCAGAAATAAGGCAGATGAGAAGGAGAGGATGAATTTTTCATGGATGCAGTCAGCCAATTCTTTAGTTCTCCTCTAAAGGCGTTCAGCTGCATGAGAGCATGAACGAAGAAATTGGATGGATCGAGTGAGCCAGCAATAGGTAGGGGAAGGGCAAATAGATTCTCAGGAGACTGGAGCAAATACGCCTAGCGCAGTTTCTGTGAGGTCAAGGTTGGAGGGAGCAGGAGAGAGACAGATCATGGACAGTGACGGCTTTCTGGACAAGGGAGCAGCAATGGCAAGGAAAGGGGAACTGGGAGATAGTGAGTGAACTAGATTTGGAGAAAGGCAGCAGGAAGCCGCATGATGCTATGAGCAAGTGACAGAAAGCTCAGAAAGATGCAAAAAGTTGGAACTGAGGAATTGGACAGACAAGGTAGGAATCACACAGGAAGTAGCCTTGACATGAGGAGGTACCATGTGGACAGGGTCTTTATTCACATGATGCTTTGGCTACCAACCAAGATGGCTAGCCAGATCCTGAAATGGTAGCTTGAGCCAGGGCTGTAGTTAAAGTGTAAGGGAATGCAGATGCACCAGGCAAGAAGCTTCAGGGGGGCAACAAGCTGAGCTTGACATTAGCAGCCAAAATTGTGAAAACCTTGGCATGTATGAATAATTCCATCATGTTATATATCATTGGGAAAGTAATTTAATGCAGAATGCAGTGAAACAAACCAGAGTATAATAACTTTACTCAGTCAAAAATTATGGCCAAAAAACCAGAGAAAATAAAAAACTGTGACATCACTGCCTGTTATGACGTCAGTTCCGAGGCAACAGTTTTGCACTGGGCTACACTTTCATTGGCAACGCCCCTGGCTTGAGCAGTAGTTCCCATTTGTAGACAAGATCCAGGTGATGCTGAATGGGTGTGTGTGCATGCAATTTCCAAAGAGGAACAGCAGCTTCTTTGGTTGGTCTACCTGTAATTCTCTCCCTAGGGGAATATGGTCCCCAAGATCCAAGACCTGCTGAAGTATCCGTTCTCAACATCTTCCTCAAATAGAGGAAAGCAGCTTGATAGCACCTCATCTAGTTTGTGTACAAAAAGAAAACCTGGAGGAAATATTAGAAGGCTCACGGAAGATTTTTGTGTCATTAATTTTTGTGGCAATTTGTCTTGTTCTATCTTTAGTTTTATTAAAGTTTTCTTTGCCAGTATAGCAAAAATGTATAAACAATGTGCCATAGGAGGAAGGGGAAGAGGGGGGAGAGGAGAAGACTGGAAGGTAAGAGCGACCCAATCAGAAAGATTCTTATAGAAGTGTCTGAGGGCCCAATCCTATTCAACGTTCCAGCACTGATGCAGCCGCAATGTAGCGCAAACAAACCTTGAGGAGGCCTCTGTGACTCCACCCCCAAAATGCAGCGTGCAACCTGTTGGCATGGCTATATCAATGCTGGAAAGCTGGATCGGTTCAGGCTCTGACAGTCTGAAGTGTAAATAAGGAGAAGCATAAGTTCTGTCAATGTGGTTTATAATATTATGCAAAAATATTGTGCAAAAGTGTATAGGCCTTCGGTATATCTGTGTAGGTATCCAATTTCTATAGGCGGTGGTGGGCTGCCATTTCAAACGTGGCTAGCAAAGTTCCATCTCCAAAAAAAATTTTTTTGTAATTTATATCTCTTGTGTAATGTTATAAACATTTTGACTTGAAAGCACTGAATCATTGTGATGAGGCACTCATCACAAAAAGAGCCATTTCCGACATGCCAACATGGCTGTATGTATCAACCTTTCCTGTCCTATAAATATGTTTTAGGATTGTGGTGTTGACCTTCCCTCCAGCTGACTAAATCCCCTGACTAAATTCCATTTCACCGAGGGAGAGTTCACTGAGAGCATCTTTTTGAAAAATGACCATGCCGTTTAGTTTTCTTCTCTGGGGAAGAAAACAATTGTTGGGAATCATGTGGAAGACAGACAAAACAGATAGGAATTCCAGAAGTGCTTTGTTGCTCTACTTGATAGATAGAACGTATAGCAGGGCTCCGCATACCCTGTACTAAAAAAGAAAAAATCAGAATTCTTTGCAAAGATGAGATGGATTCTAAGACCTCTACAAATATACAGTTAAAGGAAATCTGGCTATGTGTACACAGGTGCTCATTCTTATTTTGTGCATTATTTCTTGATTCTTTTGTGTGCCAGGGAGCTGGTGTAGCACAGCGGCTAAGCAACTGAGCTGTGAAGTGGGATCTCCTAGTTCAAATCTTATTTCTACCATGAACTCTCGAGGTGGCCTTCTGCAAACCACTTCCTCTTAGCCCCATAAAACATACCTTGCAGGTTGTTGTAAGGAGCTTTACACACTCTGAAAGCAATCAAGCTTTACACACTCTGAAAGCACCATACAGATGCTACTCATTGTTTATATCCCTGTTGCTAATGGGGTTGCTCATGAATAGAGGTGTTTCCAGGGAGTAAGTGGTTACAGCCAAAGTCTTACTGCACAATGGGCTTACTTCTGAGAAAGGTGAACAACACTGTTTTCAAACAGTCATGAAGCTATGCAGGGCACTGAATTGTTGCACCAGTGGCATTCCTAGATGGGGTGGCAAATTGCTTTTTTTTTCCTCAGGAGTCTGAACTCCTGTGTAAAGCAGCACCACCTCTTCACTTGCAAAGCCATTTGTTGCCTAGAGAGCTGGCTCAGAGGCTTTGCTGTCTGAGCCACGAAGGGCTCTGAAGGCAAGGAGGAGGGGCTGCTTTACACAGGAGCTCCAACTCCTGAAAAAATTAGCAATTTTCTTCCCCTCTAGGAGCACCACTGTGCTGCACCCTGTGAAATCCTACTGACACTTTCCCATCTCTGACATGTCACCATATATTTCCCATGTGACTTCAGTACTGTCATTTTATTTATCCGGATATTTATACTCTGGACATTTATACCCTGCCTTTTGGACCTCAGAAGTTTGTTAGGATTGGGCTATAACTAAATGATTCGTAGTAACACAAGATCATATACATTCTGTATACTGTACATACAGAATAAGATCAAACTGCTGTTCTCAGTAACTATAAAAATCACCAATATGTATATTTGTTCTCTGCTGGGATCCACTTTCACAAGTGGCCTACACCATGTCCCGTGCAGGTTAGCAGGTGGCCGCCATGCAATTTGGAGTAAGGGGATATATTTCCCCTTACCCTGTCTTGCAGCAGACACCCCTATGGGGCTACTCAGATTTGCGCCAGCAAAATTGCCAGCACAAATCAGAACAGCTCGGTGTAATACCTGACTAGCTGGGAGGGGGGTTAGGATCTAGCATGTCAGCCAGGCCTGTCCTACCCGCCCCTCCCAGGCCACCCTCAGCTGTTGCAATCTTTTACCTTGCTTCAGAAGCACGTAGGCCAGATGTGGTGAGTCAGCGCATGCCTATCAGCTCAGCTGACTCAACTCTCCCAGCGGTGTGGAAGCCTGCTTTATGGCACATTCACGACACTTACACCAGCCCATTGACTGGTCTGAATTGCAGCCTTATTGCCTTTAAAAAGAAGTAAACTGAGCAGCCCATAAGCTCCCCTCTCCCTTTTGCTAGCCATTGATGAGATTCCTGCCAGCCAGTTGGAAATCCCTTGCCTCAGCAACGTTCTTGAATTCCAGTGTACAAACATCACTAGGACAGAACCACAAAAATAGATTTGTTTTTGAAACAGCCTTTTTAATTTTGCCTTCTGGGATATGTACCAGTGGAATTGACCTTTTCAACATTTCCCCCCCTCAAAGCTCTAAGGATCTTTTTTTGCTCTTTAATGAGATAACCTGAAGTTCTCCGGTAACGACTCTCCTATAATGACATGGCTCCAGGGGCTCAGGCTTTGGAAAGGAAAAAAGTCACCCGTCAAAAGGATTTTTGACCTTACTTACCTGAAGTGCCCTTTCTCATTCTAACCACTGGTTGCTCTTTGTCCTTGGTCTGAAAGTCAATCTGTAAACAACAGAGGGCAAAATTTCTAGTTCCATGGTAGTGTCACAAATGTCAGGCTGTCATACCAGCAATGTTTCTCTATTTTGTCAGATTACTCACTCTGCTGGAACAAAATATATCCATCATGCTAATTTTATATGGTGAGCTATTTATCTCCACATGTCGAGTGACGCAGCATAATTTAAAGTAACAATGCATCATATTTATTACCCCACAAAACAGCACCTACAACAGTCTGGAAACAAAAGGAAAGATAAACACATTTTTGAGATGGTTGAAGATGGGTGAGATACTTGTGTGAAACAGAAAAAATCCTCTCATTCTTCATTGTTACTACAATTAGCTTGGAATTGTTTTCTATGGACCTGATTGTAACAAACCGATTGTAATTTCAGGATTTGCATGGACCAGGGATTTCGCTATGGAATTTATTTTCAATTACAAGGCCCATTCCGTTTGGCAGGGATTTTCAAACTGGGGCATTGTGACACCCCAGCCTGCGAAGCCCTGTTATGTTCCCTTTAAGGGACGGGGCAACTGTACTGCTGTGACGTGATCCCCAGGATCGCACCAGCAGCAGAGAGGAAAGAGGTTTGGTCTGATCTTAGCTGGAGTCATGCCAGCCTGCCAAGGGGTGCGGGGAGCCTGCAGACCATGCTTCAGATCACTGGAAAAAACCCACTTCTGGGTTGCTGTTGCAAAACTAGAAGTCGATTGTGGTTGCATTTTTTCAGTTTTCTGAGGCATGGGGAGCACTGCAGAGGGGTCCACATGTTCCCTGCACCCCTTGGCAGACTGGCACAACCTCAGGTAAGGTAAGAACAAGCCCTTTTCTCACCGCTGCCTGTGCCATCCTGGAGATTACGTCGCAGCAGTACAGTCCCCACTGCAAGGACTTAGAGAAGTTCAAACTACACAAGAGTGCTGACATTTGGTACCTAACATTAAAGAACAGAGGCTCTTTACTTTAAGATTGTGTGGAATGCTTTTTCCTCCCCCCCCCCACTTAATTTTATTATTTATTCATCTTTTAAAATGATGTTGCCTGCCCACCAACAGGTGCAACAGGGGTTCAGGATTATGGGAAAGGACTTCTGAGTTCGAGGGCATCCAACTCTCATGAAAATCAGTGGGAATCTTTCTATTTTCTGAGTAAGTGTTGGACTAGTTTAAATTTGCTTTTTGGTTCAGAATTTGATTGGGAACCTTCAGATTAAGCAAAAGACCCTTCAGGTGTCTTTTTTCCCCCCAAAATTTTAAATTTAAGTTTCATTCTTTTCTTTTCAGCTATAAATTTGATCACAGTGCCCTGTTATACAGCCACCTTTAAAAGATTTCAAGGATTGGGTGTAACTGTCCAAAGGAATGCTCCTGACCTTCCATTATAGAAAGGAACATAATTTGTTTAAAAGGAGCTGTATAGACTTTAATGTGTCTTGTTGGATTCTTTAAAAGAAGTCACCAGTTTCCCAGATGATACCTCTTTGTGAATTGTTCTGTGGTGTTTTTTTGCCTTCATGTGAGGAGATCTTTCTTTTCATGTTTAAAAGTAAAGGTAAAGGTTTCCCCATGACCGAATGGTCTAGTCGTGACCAACTGTAGGAGACGGTGCTCAACTACGTTTCTAAGCCTGTAGAGGCGGCGTTTGTCCGAGGACAAGCTTCCGTGGTCATGTGGCCAGCATGACTATACGCTGTAGCACATGGAACATTGTTACCTTCCCACCTTATTAATAGTTTGGGAACAACAATAATGTTCTCCCCCTTTTTTTCCTGCAGTCTATCTTCCCTGTTAGTTTTTAGCTTCAGCTGCACTCTTTCAAATAATTGCTCTGTTGAAGAGCCTAGAGAAGGACTGACGGCCCAATCCTAATAAGGGCCTGTACTTTTCGAATGCATATTCCACCAGCGCATGTTGTTGCAAAAGTGCCGTAAAGCACTTTGCAATAGCACAATAGGCTGGATTATTCCTGCTGGCTCCAGCAGTAATTGGTTGCTTTACACCAGAGCAAGTAAATTCAGCACAGGGGTAGGATGGCGCAGGGAGGCGGTTGAACTGGGCAAGGGAGAGCAGAATGTGATGGGGAGGGGTGGGCAGATTGGGCCTGGGAGGGAGCAGGATTGATGGTACCAGTTCACACCATTTCCATACCCCCTTCTCAGGTCTGGTCTGCCTGGTTCGAGTTGACCCATTGCAGCTGCTAGGACTTACCCATGGTAGAAGAGTTGCTGCTTGCTGGGGTTGGGGGGGGAGAGCTTGATGAGCAACACCTGGTGGGATTCTGCCTGAAC
>JAJKFI010034193.1:2261-15207 GCA_029204185.1 Lerista edwardsae | reverse complement strand
GTGTGTGTGTGTGTGTGTGTGTGTGTGTGTGTGTGTGTGTGTGTGTGGAGTGGAATCACCGAGGTCTCCTCAAGGTAAGGATATGTTTGTTCCTTTATCTCAAGGCTGCCTTGCAGCTGCATTGATGCAGGAAAGTGGGATAGGATTGGCCCTAGGTGATCTCCATTCTTACAGGTAGTTCTCAGTAGAATTTCTGAGGGTAGGAGGTGTGGACTGATGGTTGAGCTGCTGGTACTGCCTGAAGCTAAGCAGGAAAATCCGTGGTTTGCTTTTGGATGGGAGACGAATGCCAGGCTGTGACAAGCTGCAGTACCTGTGGTGGCAGAACAGAGTAGCTGTGGAGCTGATTAGCTCACCGCAAGTGAGAGTTGCGGTGGAGTGTGTGAGGAGGCCAGCCAGCAAAGAAAGGAATACGACCTTGAGGACCTGTCCAGGCTTGACTTGCGATTGCCTGCTGAGTCTTGATGGCAGGCAGCCAAAGGAGAGAACCACACTGTGAAGGCAACCTCTGGGCCTGAGGACTGGCAGATCACAAGAATACTGTAGATTTGTAAAAACCCCATTGAAAAACAAATGGTGGTTTAGACTAGCCTGTTCATGTAAGCCGCCTTGGGCATTTGCTTTGGCATGGGAAAGGCGGGGTATAAATTCTTCAAATAAAATTTGATCAGCCACACCATTCAGGATCTCAAAGTGCCACTCCTGAGACACTAAGGGGCACTCAAATTGTCAGTCACTGTGTAAACATTAGCCACAGACAAGATCTAAGTGGTTCCTGAATTGCAAGCTTTTTTCTGGCAAGGACTGTTTTTGACCCAGATCCCACCCCTCCCACCCTGCTCTCCTTCACAAAAAGATACTTTAACCTCAGGGCTTTTTTGCATTCCCACAACACTTGACCGATTGACTCTGTTATCTCCATCTTAGGACAAACAAAAAACATTTCATTCCTTCCAGCTAAGTGTTATTCACACCATCAGTTCCTGATGCACCTTCTTGGCTTCTTGTTATGCCACTGTACTTTCCTACAAACAAACACATCAATAAGCACATACCTTCCAGATGTGAACTCACCTACCAGCCCTAATAAATCCATTCTCCTGGCTCCCTCCAATTCGAGGCTCTTCCTCAAGATCAAAGCTGACCTCTTGAAATTTCTTCTCCTAAATAGTTTAACTTCTTGCTTTCCCGGTTATCTTTCAATCAGTCATAAAGTTAAATGAGAAGAGGTAAGTGAATAATGCAACATCAGATAATGATCCCCTTTGCCAGCTTGTAGTAGTGACAATTAGGACAGCTGTCAAGCAATGTCTTAGGTTTGTTTTCTTCTATTTTGTTCCATGAAAGGGTTGTGGGTTGTGGGCTCTGTGTGTGTGTGTGTGTGTGTGTGTGTGTGTGTACCACAGACGTGCATGCATGTGCAAAAAGCACTTTATTTATTGGTTCTAGTTTCAAACCTAGCTTCCAAATCAAATCAGTTTTAAACTGATCAAATCAAATAGATTTACCGAATATTGACTACTCCTTTTAATAAACTCATTTGGAGCATTTGATCTATGATAAGCAAACTTGCAACTGGAATTTGCAAGGAAAATTGATGAGGAAGTGGATCCAGTGGTGTTCCTATGGAGGGGAGGACATACTAAATTTTTCAGGTGCCTGAGCTCCTGTGTAACATGGCTCCTTCCCACCACCTTCAAAGCCATGTGTGGCTCGAGAACAAAGCCTCTGAGCCAGTTCTTTGAGCCGTGAATGGCTCTGGAGGCATGGGGGAGGGACCATGTTACACAGGAGCTCAGGCTCCTGGGAAGTTTGGTGTTTTCCTCCCTCCTGTAGGAATGCCTCTGAGTGGATCTGCATTTGCTGGTTAAGCTTTGAAAGTACCCAGAGCCTAAAGTGATGCCCCTCTTATATTTAGCAGACGGAGAGAGCAACTGTCTCTGTTCACCCCAGCATAGCATCTTTTCCAGTGGCTGTGGCTGGTGCATCTTCTGCATCTCCTTAAGACCACACACATAGTGTCACAAAACATGCCGTTCAGGCATGTGCAGCGTGGGCAGTAAGCTCTTACTGCCTGCTGTGGTAGTGCTGGCCCTTGCCACCCAGAGGCAGCTACACAATGCGGGCAAGAGGTAAGGTTACCCCACACCAGTTTCTGGGCAGTGCGGGAGTTCCTGGGCGGCGGTAGGGGGTGGGTATGGCGGCAAGTTTTGCAGCCAATCCCGACCTCCTTGTAGGGCCACATGGCCCTACATGGAGGCCCTCATATCTGCACCAGCTAAATAGGTGAGTAGACCACTTGCCCACTTGTGCCCTTACCACGGGAAAAAGGGACAAATGCCCCCTTCTCCCATGGAGCTTCCTGCAGCTGCTTGACTGCCGTGGGATGCAGTAGTTGCCTCCTGGGTACCGCTGCTTGCTTGGACAGTTGGGCAGCTAAAGATTGGGCTGCCCGCCTTTTGGGGGCGCCACCTGGTGGTGCTACCGTGGTGGATGGTAGCACCATCCTCAGGGGGTCAGGCATGAGGAGTAGGGTGTGAGAAGGCCTGGGTAGGTGGGACTGGCAGTGGCCTCCACCGCCATATCCTATCCTCCATATTGGGCAGCCTGACACAGAAGTCCTCAATTGTGCCCCAGCAAAATAGCCTTCGCAGACTTGAGGAAGTCCACTGTGATGCCAGTGCCCTTACCAGGGGAAGAGAACAAACATCCCCTTCCCCCAGGAGCTTCTGACAGCTGCTGTGGAACTGCTCGGATGCAGCAGTAGCTGTTTTGAGTAGCTGCACCTACAGGAGCTGAGCAGTTTAGGATTGGGCTATTGCTCTGTTGGGCATGCAAATAAATTCCCAAGCTTTTTGTATGGGAGCTTTGTATTTTCCCACACTAACACCCAATCCTATCCTTCCCCCTCCCACTGGTGAAGACATGCCATGCCATGCAAAAAAAAAAAAAGAGTCTGCAGTATCCAGTGGGGGGGGAAGGGAGTGGATCAGGAGGCTGATATATCATTACCCCTCAATAAACTTCTGCTCCGCAATGGGTCTCCTCAGTCCCAGCTCTTTAGCTGGTGCATGTCCAAGGAAAGAAAGGAGGCAGGGAGGCTCAAAAAAGGGGATAGGATCCAGTATGAGCTGTGAATGCTGGATCCACTCCTTCCCACAGCCTCTCTGCCCTGTTCCAGTGGGTCTGTCTGCTGATGAATGGGAAGCACTACCACAAATAGTTGCTCACAACAGCCCCATCCTGGATAGGATTGTACTGTCTGTGTTAGAAGGGAAAAAGTACAGTTTTGATATTGGAACTGGCCCTTGCGGCTGCCTGCTACATTGATATATGAGTTACACAGTATCCTTCACTTCAGTAGGTAGCTAATTCTGGCAGCCTAGGGTACATTATCAGTGTGATAAATGGCCCCAAGATTTCATCTTGGCACATCCACAGTAGGCTGTTGTGATTACCGGCTCCTTTAAATCCCTGGAAGGGTTGTTTCCACTCCAGACAGGGCTTTACTTCCTGTTAGCTTGCTACAGAACAATAAGGAAGATTTCACTATTGCTTGGCTGCCCCTTTCTGCAGGAGCCACAGTGCAGAAACTTGACAAGTATCTTCCAAACATTGTTAAAACATTTTAGCCACCTTTAGACATATATGCTTTCAGCCTAGCCCCATTCAGATGCTCAGTCACAATTACTGTGTGTAGAGTGGAGTGTACCATTTCCTGGGAGTAAGCCAGATCGAACACAATAGGATTGGGCTTAGTGTGGGTCATAATATGTTGTGCCAGGTTTGTGAAAATATATTGTCATGTTTGCTTGCTTTTTTCAGGTGGGGGGATGGTTTTATACTTTAATGATGTTTTAATCCTTGTGGGCTTTGTTAAATGAAGATCAGGGTTTGACATCACTAATAAAACAAGGTAGTGTTATTCGAACTATGGGTTACGACCCACTTGGTGGGTTGCGGAAAGCTGGGAGCAGCCATCTTGGGAACTGCAGACCTTACTCTTGCTATATTCCTTTTGTGAGTATTTGAATTTTCAAGTGAGTTTTTTAAAATTTTGTTTTTATTTCAGTGCTTTTATATATTTGGCCTAATCTTGCTTTCTGTCAAAGATGTTTCATGGTTGTGCAATTGCTTTAGTCCCAGAATGCCAGTTTGCATTCTAGGAGTGTCATTTGATTACATCACACTTCCTGCTTGATGATGTCACTTCTGGCTATGACATCACTTCCAGGTTAATCCCTTCCGGTGGGTCCCAACAAGAATGCCATTCTAAAAACTGGGTCCCGGTCTAAAATGTTTGAGAACTGCTAAAGTAAGGACTTAATTGTCGTCGTCGTCGTCATCATCATCATCATCAAACAGTATTTATACACTGCTTTTCAACACAAATAACAATAAATGGCTCCCTGTCCCCAAAGGGCTCATAATCTAAAACATGCAGAACCTTACCAGCAACAGCCACTAGAAAAGACCCTGCGCAGGGGTGAAGAGGGACAATTTCCTGCTGCTAAATATGAGAGGGACACCACTTGAAAAAGTGCCTCTTCCCCAGTTAGCAGGTGTGTGCCCAATTAGCAGAATTATCCCTCCATTTGTTTATATCCCATCCTTCTATGAAGCTCGGGATGCTAGACCTGGATCTTCCCACAAGACGCCTGTGGGGCAGGTTAGACCAAGTAATGGTTTGTGCCCATGATCATCCAGTGAGTTTCATGCCTGAGTCCTTCTCCCTGGCCCTCATTTGACATTACTCATTCCACCACTAAACTACCCAAAGACACTGCTGCTCGTACCAAGGGAAAGGAGATGAGGCGCCTTACCCAGGCAGCGAAATCCTAGAACTCACGTAGCACTGACGAACGTTGTTGCATCAGCGCTACGTGCTTAGAGCCAATGCGGGGGCACCAAGCAGCACCCCTGCTTCTGCACTAAAGCTCTGAAGCCGACACTACTCTTAGCGTCAGCTTCAGAGAACAAACGGAGAGCCTCCCTTCCACTGACCGAAGCCGGGGATTGGTGGGAGGGAGGGAGACGGGACGGGACTGGGGCGGGATGTGGGCGGGCTCAGGAGATGGCTGTACGGCCACATCCTAAGCCTATCCGCAAGGCAGTAAGGCCACAAGGCCCTGATTTGGGTCGTGCGGTCTCCTTGGATCTGCACCCGGGTGCAGATCCGAGGAGCACACAGGGGAGGCTGGAGCCTCCCCTACGGTAAGGGAGCGCATGCTCCCTTGCCACGGGGAGGATCCAGCCTCTCCTAAAGAATGTCGGATATGGGGCTGGCCCGTCGGCCTTGCCAGTCCGGTTCTGTTTAGGATTGCGCCCTTAATCATGCAAACACCTCCCCTGGATACACCTTGCCAGGTTTCCTGCTTTCTAGGCAAAAGGATGCTGCCAAGAATGCTGAAATAAGTGTTCCTTTCTAACTCACATTCTTGGCACCATGCCAGCACAGCTGCCAAGGTGTCCCTGCTAAGAAGGGTGCAGCAAGGAACTATAATAACTCACTGATGGATTTCTTTAAAAAAAAAAAAAAACACCCACAAAACTCATGGCCTATATTCATGCCAACATTATTCTCTCCGTGTTCTGTCCTTGTCCCCTTTTTAAACAAGTGGTCCATTAACAGTCATTTCAAGCACCAAACTCTGTTTTGGTTCAAGAAACTGTTGTCTTCCAATATCAATGTCATGTTTCGGGCGTCCTTTACATTTCCTTCTTTCCTCACCCTAAAAAATGTTCTTAATGTTGACTTTTAAAAAGTCATTCTGGATAAAGAGAATTTCTGAATCAACAGAAAATGTCCCTTGCTTATGTCTGTGAAAATATGCAGAAGGAAACATCTTGCTTCAACACCTGTAATTTTTTTTTTTAAGGAGGCAAAAATTAATGGCGAGTTTCTGACAAAACTCAGCTGCCCTATTAAAGGCAGGCAGATGTAGCTTAATAAGCACTTTGAGGAAATTCTTTAGGACTTGGAGAATTCTGGGTATGTGTGGGTGAGAAGCTGCACTCATTTTCACATTCAAAAGTCCAGTTTGTTATTTCTTCTCTCTACTACATAGACATGCATATGGCATCTGTGTCATTCAAAGTCCTGACGGGGCAGGAATGCATCATTTCTCAACATGTGTCCCTGCTATACCACTTTGCATGGTACCACTGAAAGTAACTGGTTGATATTATCAACCAATTGCTTCCAGGTTGCGAGGCCAGATCATGAAACATGACAAATACCAGTAAGAAGCTCAGGGCAGATGGGAGGGCTTTTTTGAGTGCGCAAAAAGCACACACTGGAACTAAACCTCCTACTGCTGCTTGTCACATTGCATTGCTGGTCTTGCTGGCAGGTGGAGGGGCGTCAGGGGGACCCACATTTACCACCGGACAACACTTAAAGTACCGCCAGTGGTATGAGTACCACTGGTTGAGACCCACTGCTTCAGAAAGAGGAAGGACACTTCATGCCATGGTCAGGTCAGGTGGGTGAGAAAGATCTTCCATGATGTGTTTCCAACTTAGGGCAAAGGGTGACCCTTTAAAATTTACCTGGGGACACTTTACGACAGGCAGGCTCTCTGCTTGATCTTCCCATAACTCATCTTGTGTATCTTATCCATGTCTTTTGTGTGGTTTTTGATCCCAGGGGGGTCTTTCTGACTCTCCCCCCTTGTATGTTTGTGCTTTAAGAGTATGCCCTAACAGTGGTAGTGATGCCAGCAAGAAGTGCTGTAAATCTGCTGCTGATAATAATAACTTGAAGATGAAACAGTCAATCGTGAAAAAGTCCCAGCCGACTCATACTAATGGCTTTGCTGGGTTAATGGAAAATTCTGTTTCAGAGATGAAAGAGAGATATTTTAGAATTTCTTATGCAACACAGAAATTGTACTGCTCTGCACCAGGTTGGGGGGGGGGAGGCAAGTCTTTTATCCACTAAATCTCACTCTTCCTTTCTTCTTGATTTCCTAATGGAGTGAAATTCTCAGAAATACCATTATAAGTAAAAAATGTATGGATTTTATAGCCATAATGTGACAACTTGTGTGACTCAACTTTCTTTTCCTTCAAAGTGTCCCCACCACCCCCGAGTCAAAGAAATGGAATAATGTGACTCCTTATTCATTTGCCTTCAATAATCTGATGGTAAAAAAGAGAGCAATAAGATCAAATGCATATGCCGTGCAGGCACTTACCCCGATGGTTTGACTTAATTGCATAACTACTTAATTAGGGCCCCTCCTCAGTTCATTTCCCCTCCTTTTTCGAGGCAACAATCACTGGAGGCCTACAGGCAGCGCATTTTGTCCTCTGCCAAGGTAGTGCCTCTCATGCTAGGCCCCACAATCCATGTGAGTCATTGACCAAAGGAAGCATTGTCTAGACAAGGACTGCAGGATTCCACACTACACAACCAGAGAACGACTGGGGGGAACTAAGGAGATTATTTCTGGAATTTTGAGAGGTTTTATAAGCAGCAGGGTACTCTGGTATCTCAAGAGAACACTGAAGGCCCAATCCTAACCAACATTCCAGCACTGATATCGCAGTGCCTGTGGAGCATGTGCTGCATCCTGCAGTTGGGGGGGGGCAGTCAAGAAGGCCTCTTCAAGGTAAGGGAATGTTTGTTCCCTGATCCCAGAGCTGCATTGCCGTTGCCCTGGTGCTGGAGAGTTGGTTAGGGTTGAGCCCTGAGTCTTGGCTAGTAGGAAGTTCCTCTTGGAAAGTGATGGGCAATAACACCTTACTGAACAGGTCGCTGGGTAGATGGCCTGTGCAATTCCGAAGCAGTGGAATGCTTGCCTTCGGAAACTGACTCCACATTTCAGTAACTGTAGATCTGAAAGACCAAGGCTTTACAGAGAGGTACTTTTGCCAGTCTCCAAATTCAATGCAATGTTGCCACAGATGACTCTAGAGCACAATCCTAACCTGGAGGTAGGCCAGGACAGTTAGGCCAACAAAGTTTGGCCGGCACAAAGGACACCGTAAAGCGTGTTTGGACCACTCTTGGAGTCAGGGAGGATAGCCAAATCGTATCCATTTTTCTGTCACAGCATGCAGCTGTGCAAAAACAAGCTGCTCTGCAGTCTAGGGAAGGTAGCTTGGGAGAAGCTTACCTCCTTGTAAGCCTCCCAGTCACCAATGGGTCTCCTCATGCCAGCCCTCTGGCTGGAGCAAATCTGAAAAGAGAAAGGGGCATGTCGGGAAGCAAGGAAGAGGATAGCATTGTAGTTCAGGTCATGTAGTTCAGGTCTCTCCGCCCCCTGCCCCTACATACCCCATTCCACCCCCACTCCACCCCATTCCACCCACTCCAGAAGCTTACCTGCATTCCACTGGGGAGCCAGATGCAGCAGGGGCTGCTAGAGCGATTTCAGATGATGGAGCCAATATGGCTGGCAGCAGCTTGTTCTTTGGCATTATGATATTACTACTGGCCCTATAGGATTGCACCATAAGAAGCCTATTGTTCAGGCCAGTGGTTCTCAAACATTTTAGATTGGGACCCACTTTTTTGAATAGCACTCGTATTGGGACCCATAGGAAAGGATGTCATTAACCTGGAGATGATGTCATAGCTGGAAGTGATATCGTCAAGCAGGAAATGCTGTCATTGTGACATAATAAAATGACATTCCTGGAATGCAGACTGGCATTCTTGGTCTGCAGTAATTGCACACATAAAACATCCCTGAAAGAAAACAAGATTAGGACAAAATATTATGTAAAAGTACTGAACTAAAAACAAAGTTAAAAATAAACTCTCATTCAAACTGTTAACACTCACAAAAGGAATATAGCAAGAATAAGGTCTGCAGCTTCCAAGATGGCTACTCCCAGCTTTCCATGACTCACCTGACATCAGGTCGTGACCCAGCAAGTGGGTCCCAACCCTCGGTTTGAGAAACACTGATTCAGGCCATTCAGTACAAGATATTTTTCCACCAGAACATCACAGGCCTTAATTCAGTCCTCAGGTAGGCAGCTGTAAATAGGATTCCCTTTATTGTGTTACATACCCCCCTGCCCCCCGTAATGAAAGCTGAGGAGTTTATCCCTTATTTTCCTTTCCAGACCTCCTTTTTCTAACAACCAAACATTAGTCTCAGTTACACACACACACACACAAAGCTGTGAGCCCAGTGGAAAAATTTGAGCCTTTATCCCTACCTGGTGGAAAACCCTCAACCTGTTCTCCCCCTCTTCATTTTCTTGAACTTTAAATTTCTTACCATGGTTCATACACACAGCTGTACAATCTCCTCTATCTCAACATAATTGCATTAGACAAGTGGAGGCAGCTGGGTTGCCTCTCAAGCTGGCATATAATGAATTTACTTGTCATTCAGAGGTCGTTATGTCACAAAAGGTTTTCTCATTATAAAGAGCCTTTAGTGGCTGAAAGAAAGTCTCCAAAGTCTCTGTTTTCTCACCTCTACCAAATCACATATTTATGGCGCTGGGACAGTTTCACTCTTGCTATTTGGGGGGGGGGGTAGACAGCATGTTTCTAATATTCCCTCTCTTCTCCCTGCCCCACCGTGCTGAGATACTGTTCTGAGAGTAGAAACTCTAAGAAGGCAAATTCCATCATTTTTCCTTCTTCAGCAGTAGGAATGCAGGCAACAAGATGTGAGGGGAGAGGACCTGTGTGCTGGCCATGGACCCTGGCAGCTGCACATGTGGTACTTTTCTGCCAAGGGCAGAAAATGGAACAGGCAGAGGGTTTCTCCACACTGTTTGGAACACGGATTGGCCAGGGTTCCAATTGTGGGGAGGATGTCTTCACCTGCACAGCTCTGGCCCATGCAGACAAATGCACAAACACTGCTGGGCATCCAGGTGCGTGGCAAGTGGGCTCAGGTTCACTGCAGGACAGCCAGCTACTGTCTATTTCCCTGGTTGAGCATCCCCACCTATCTCAAAGCTTCAGGTCATCAGATGCCCATGTATGCTTGTCAGTGCTTGCCCCTGTTAAGGGTAAAGGATGATCTGAACAGTACTTTGTCCCACCCTATCTAACAGGCTTTGAGGTTGCCTTTGCAGTCTTTGTCCAAGGGGTTCCCTCAAGCATTTTGAAGCCAAGGATGCTCTGGAGATCATTCCTGGGTCTTCCTCAACAACTTGCCTAACCTCAATGTTCACCCCAATTACTACTACTACTACTACTACTACTACTACTACTACTACTACTACTACTAATAATAATAATAATAATAATAATAATAATAATAATAATACCCATATTTGTATACCACATTTCTTATCATTGGATTTCTCCTCGGACTATTCAAGGCAGTTTACATAGGCAGACTTACTCAACACCATATGTAGGTTGTTACAACCATAAGTTCTAACTTTGCATAGAACTACCTTACATAAGAACATAAGAACATAAGAAGAGCCCTGCTGGATCAGGCCAAAGGCCCATCTAGTCCAGCTTCCTGTATCTCACAGCGGCCCACCAGGTGCCCCAGGGAGGCATGAAACAACAAGATCCTGTTGCATCCTGTGGCCACTCCCTTGCACCCGGTACCAGTAGCCCACCACCGTTGTAAGGAGGTTGCACAATCCATCATTGCCTATAGCCCACGATGGACCTTTCCTCCAGAAATCTGTCCAATCCCCTCTTAAAGGCATCAAGACCAGATGCCATCACCACCTCCTGTGGCAAGGAGTTCCACAGATTAACTACACGGTGGGTAAAAAAGTACTTCCTTTTATCTGTTTTAACTCTCCCAACCCTCAGTTTTAGTGGATGCCCCCTGGTTCTGGTGTTTGGAGAGAGGGAAAAGAACATCCCTCTATCGACTCTATCCCTTCCATGCATAATTTTGTATGTCTCAATCATGTCCCCCCTCAGGCGCCTTTTTTCTAGACTGAAGAGCCCCAAACGCTGCAGTCTTTCTTCATAAGGGAGGTGCCCCAGCCCCGTAATCATTTTAGTTACTCTCTTCTGCACCTTTTCCAACTCCACTATGTCCTTTTTGAGATGCGGCGACCAGAACTGGACACAATATTCCAGGTGTGGCCTTACCATCGATTTGTACAATGGCATGATAATGTTGGCTGTTTTATTCTCAACCCCTTTTTTAATGACCCCAAGCATGGAATTGGCCTTCTTAATTGCTGACGCACACTGGGTCGATACCTTCATTGAATTGTCCACCAGCACCCCGAGATCTCTCTCCTGAGTTGTCACAGACAGCTCAGAACCCATTAGCCTATAGGTGAAGTTTTGGTTTTTGGCCCCAACGTGCATCACTTTACATTTGCCTATGTTGTAACGCATCTGCCATTTGGCTGCCCATTCCCCCAACTTGGAGAGATCCTTCTGGAGCTCTTCACAATCCTTTCTGGTTTTTACCACCCGGAAAAGTTTTGTGTCATCCGCAAACTTGGCCACCTCGCTGCTTATCCCTGTCTCCAGGTCATTTATGAATAAGTTGAAAAGCACGGGCCCCAAGACAGATCCCTGGGGCACTCCACTTTTCACCTCTCTCCATTCTGAAAATTGCCCATTGACCCCCACTCTCTGTTTCCTGGCCCTCAACCAATTCTGGATCCATAAGAGGACCTGCCCTCTTACTCCCTGACTGTGAAGTTTCTTCAGCAGTCTTTGGTGGGGGACCGTGTCAAATGCCTTCTGAAAATCCAGGTATATGATATCCACAGGTTCACCCACATCCACGTGCCTGTTGACCTTTTCAAAGAATTCCAAAAGGTTTGTGAGGCAAGACTTACCCTTACAGAAGCCATGCTGACTTTCCTTTAGCAGTACTTGTTCCTCTACATGTTTTAGGATTTTATCTTTGATGAGGCTTTCCACCATCTTACCCGGTACAGACGTTAGGCTGACAGGCCTGTAGTTTCCAGGGTCCCCCCTTCTCCCTTTTTTAAAGATTGGCATGACATTGGCTATCCTCCAATCCTCTGGCACCGTGGCCGTTTGAAGGGACAAGTTGCATACTCTAGTTAAGAGGTCAGCAACTTCATTCTTTAGTTCCTTAATTACTCTTGGGTGTATACCATCTGGGCCTGGTGACTTATTTATACGTAGTTTATCAATTTGATCTAAAACATCTTCTTTATTAACCAGTATCTGCTTTAATTCCTTAGTTAGGAAGGGCTGTTCGGGCTGTGGTATCTGCCCAAGTTCTTCTGCTGTGAAGACGGACGCAAAGAATTCATTTAATTTCTCTGCAATCTCCAAGTCCCCTTTTATCTCATCTTTCCTTCCCGCACCATCCAGCGGGCCAACCGCCTCTCTGGCAGGTTTCCTGCTTCTAACATATTTGAAGAAGCTTTTATTATTCCCTTTTATGTTGCTAGCCATGCATTCCTCAAACGCTTTCTTGGCCTCCCGTATCACCTTCTTACTTGTCCTTTGCCAGAGTTTATGTTCTTTTTTGTTCTCCTCATTGGGGCAAGACTTCCATTTACGGAAAGAAGCTTCTTTGCTCTTTACAACTTCTCTAACTTTGTTTGTCAGCCATGCAGGCACCCTCCTGGACCTTGTCGAACCCTTCTTTCTTTGCGGTATACATTTCCGCTGGGCCTCTACTACTGTTATTTTAAATAGCCTCCACGCAGCCTGGAGGGATTGGACTCTTTTTACCTTCCCTTTCAATTTCTGTCTAACTAGTCTCCTCATCTGAGGGAAATCCGCCCTTCGAACGTCAAGGGTTCTTGTGTCAGATTTGCTCTGCACTCTTTCCTGGACATGCATGGCAAAACCAATCGCAGCATGGTCACTGTTCCCCAATGGCTCAGTAACACTTACATCCCTAACTAGGTCCTGAGTACCACACAATATTAAATCCAGAGTCGCCTGTCCTCTGGTCGGCTCCATGACTAGTTGCTCTAAGGCACAGTCATTCAGCACGTCAAGAAATCCGGTCTCTCTTTCTTGACCAGAGCAGCAGTTGACCCAGTCAAT
>JAJKFI010034192.1:8816-21744 GCA_029204185.1 Lerista edwardsae | reverse complement strand
GTGTGTGTGTGTGTGTGTGTGTGTGTGTGTGTGTGTGTGTGTGTGTGGAGTGGAATCACCGAGGTCCCCTCAAGGTAAGGATATGTTTGTTCCTTTATCTCAAGGCTGCCTTGCAGCTGCATTGATGCAGGAAAGTGGGATAGGATTGGCCCTAGGTGAGCTCCATTCTTACAGGTAGTTCTCAGTAGGATTTCTGAGGGTAGGAGGTGTGGACTGATGGTTGAGCTGCTGGTACTGCCTGAAGCTAAGCAGGAAAATCCGTGGTTTGCTTTTGGATGGGAGATGAATGCCAGGCTGTGACAAGCTGCAGTACCTGTGGTGGCAGAACAGAGTCGCTGTGGAGCTGATTACTCACCGCAAGTGAGAGTTGCGGTGGAGTGTGTGAGGAGGCCAGCAGGCAAAGAAGGGAATACGACCTTGAGGACCTGTCCAGGCTTGACTAGCGATTGCCTGCTGAGGCTTGATGGCAGGCAGCCAAGGAGAAAACCACACTGTGAAGGCAACATCTGGACCTGAGGATTAATCGGCAGATCACAAGAATACTGTAGATTTGTAAAAACCCCATTGAAAAAAACAAATGGTGGTTTAGACTAGCCTGCTCATGTATGCCACCTTGGGCATTTGCTTTGGCATGGGAAAGGCGGGGTATAAATTCTTCAAATAAAATTTGATCAGCCACACCATTCAGGATCTCAAAGTGCCACTCCTGAGACACTAAGGGGCACTCAAATTGTCAGTCACTGTGTAAACATTAGCCACAGACAAGATCTAAGTGGTTCCTGCATTGCAAGCTTTTTTCTGGCAAGGACTGTTTTTGACCCAGATCCTACCCCTCCCACCCTGCTCTCCTTCACAAAAAGATACTTTAACCTCAGGGCTTTTTTGCATTCCCACAACACTTGACTGATTGACTCTGTTATCTCCATCTTAGGACAAACAAAAAACATTTCATTCCTTCCAGCTAAGTGTTATTCACACCATCAGTTCCTGATGCAACTTCTTGGCTTCTTGTTATGCCACTGTACTTTCCTACAAACAAACACATCAATAAGCACATACCTTCCAGATGTGAACTCACCTATCAGCCCTAATAAATCCATTCTCCTGGCTCCCTCCAATTCGAGGCTCTTCCTCAAGATCAAAGCTGACCTCTTGAAATTTCTTCTCCTAAATAGTTTAACTTCCTGCTTTCCCGGTTAACTTTCAATCAGTCATAAAGTTAAATGAGAAGACATAAGTGAATAATGCAACATCAGATAATGATCCCCTCTGCCAGCTTGTAGTAGTGACAATTAGGACAGCTGTCAAGCAATGTCTTAGGTTTGTTTTATTCTACTTTGTTCCATGAAAGGGTTGTGGGCTGTGTGTGTGTGTGTGTGCGTGCGTGTGTGTGTGCCACAGACGTGCATGCATGTGCAAAAAGCACTTTATTCATTGGTTCTAGTTTCAAACCTAGCTTCCAAATCAAATCAGTTTCAAATAGATTTACAGAATATTGACTACTCCTTTTAATAAACTCATTTGGAGCATTTGATCTATGATAAGCAAACTTGCAACTGGAATTTGCAAGGAAAATTGACGAGGAAGTGGATCCAGTGGTATTCCTATGGGGGGGAAGGACATGCTAAATTTTTCAGGCGCCTGAGCTCCTGTGTAACATGGCTCCTTCCCACCACCTTCAAAGCCATGTGTGGCTCGAGAACAAAGCCTCTGAGCCAGTTCTTTGAGCCGTGAATGGCTCTGGAGGCATGGGGGAGGGACCATATTACACAGGAGCTCAGGCTCCTGGAAAGTTTAGTGTTTTCCTCCCTCCTGTAGGAATGCCTCTGAGTGGATCTACATTTGCTGGTTAAGCTTTGAAAGTACCCAGAGCCTAAAGTGATGCCCCTCTTATATTTAGCAGATGGAGAGAGCAACTGTCTCTGTTCACCCCAGCATAGCATCTTTTTCCAGTGGCTGCGGCTGGTGCATCTTCTGCATCTCCTTAAGACCACACACATAGTGTCACAAAACATGCCGTCAGGCATGTGCAGCATGGGCAGTAAGCTCTTACTGCCTGCTGTGGTAGTGCTGGCCCCTTGCCACCCAGAGGCAGCTACACAATGCGGGCAAGAGGTAAGGTTACCCCACACCAGTGTTGCAGGGTTTCTGGGCAGTGCGGGAGTTCCTGGGCAGCGGTAGGGGGTGGGTATGGTGGCAAGTTTTGCAGCCAATCCCGACCACCTTGTAGGGCCACATGGCCCTACATGGAGGCCCTCATATCTGCACCAGCTAAATAGGTGAGTAGACCACTTGCCCACTTGTGCCCTTACCACGGGAAAAAGGGACAAATGCCCCCTTCTCCCATGGAGCTTCCTGCAGCTGCTTGACTGCCATGGGATGCAGTAGTTGCCTCCTGGCTACCGCTGCTTGCTTGGACAGTTGGGCAGCTAAAGATTGGGCTGCCCGCCTTTTGGGGGCGCCACCTGGTGGTGCTACCGTGGTGGATGGTAGCACCGTCCTCAGGGGGTCAGGCATGAGGAGTAGGGTGTGAGAAGGCCTGGGTAGGTGGGACTGGCAGTGGCCTCCACCGCCATATCCTATCCTCCATATTGGGCAGCCCGACTAGAAGTCCTCAATTGTGCCCCAGCAAAATAGCCTTCGCAGACTTGAGGAAGTCCACTGCGATGCCAGTGCCCTTACCAGGGGAAGAGAACAAACATCCCCTCCCCCCAGGAGCCTCTGACAGCTGCTGTGGAACTGCTTGAATGCAGCAGTAGCTGTTTTGAGTAGCTGCACCTACAGGAGCTGAGCAGTTTAGGATTGGGCTATTGCTCTGTTGGGCATGCAAATAAATTCCCAAGCTTTTTGTATGGGAGCTTTGTATTTTCCCACACTAACACCCAATCCTATCCTTTCCCCTCCCACTGGTGAAGACATGCCATGCACAAAAAAAAAAAAGAGTCCGCAGTATCCAGTGGGGGGGGGAGGGAGTGGATCAGGAGGCTGATATATCATTACCCCTCAATAAACTTCTGCTCCACAATGGGTCTCCTCAGTCCCAGCTCTTTAGCTGGTGCATGTCCAAGGAAAGAAAGGAGGCAGGAAGGCTCAAAAAAGGGGATAGGATCCAGTATGAGCTGTGAATGCTGGTTCCACTCCTTCCCACAGCCTCTCTGCCCTGTTCCAGTGGGTCTGTCTGCTGATGAATGGGAAGCACTACTACAAATAGTTGCTCACAACAGCCCCATCCTGGATAGGATTGTACTGTCTGTGTTAGAAGGGAAAAAGTACGGTTTTGATATTGGAACTGGCCCTTGCGGCTGCCTGCTACATTGATATATGAGTTACACAGTATCCTTCACTTCAGTAGGTAGCTAATTCTGGCAGCCTAGGGTACATTATCAGTGTGATAAATGGCCCCAAGATTTCATCTTGGCACATCCACAGTAGGCTGTTGTGATTACCGGCTCCTTTAAATCCCTGGAAGGTTTGTTTCCACTCCAGACAGGGCTTTACTTCCTGTTAGCTTGCTACAGAACAATAAGGAAGCTTTCACTATTGCTTGGCTGCCCCTTTCTGCGGGAGCCACAGTGCAGAAACTTGACAAGTATCTTCCAAACATTGTTAAAACATTTTAGCCACCTTTAGACATATATGCTTTCAGCCTGGCCCCATTCAGATGCTCAGTCACAATTATTGTGTGTAGAGTGGAGTGTACCATTTCCTGGGAGCAAGCCAGATCGAACACAATAGGATTGGGCTTAGTGTGGGTCATAATATGCTGTGCCAGGATTGTGAAAATGTATTGTCATGTTTGCTTGCTTTTTTTCAGGTGGGGGGATGGTTTTATACTTTAATGATGTTTTAATCCTTGTGGGCTTTGTTAAATGAAGATCAGGGTATGACATCGCTAATAAAACAAGGTATAGTAGTGTTATTCGAACTGTGGGTTGGGACCCACTTGGTGGGTTGCGGAAAGCTGGGAGCAGCCATCTTGGGAACTGCAGACCTTACTCTTGCTATATTCCTTTTGTGAGTATTTGAATTTTCAAGTGAGTCTTTTAAAATTTTGTTTTTATTTCAGTGCTCTTATATATTTGGCCTAATCTTGCTTTCTGTCAGAGATGTTTCATGGTTGTGCAATTGCTTTGGTCCCAGAATGCCAGTTTGCATCCTAGGAGTGTCATTTGATTACATCACACTTCCTGCTTGATGATGTCACTTCTGGCTATGACATCACTTCCAGGTTAATCCCTTCCAGTGGGTCCCAACAAGAGTGCCATTCTAAAAACTGGGTCCCGATCTAAAATGTTTGAGAACTGCTAAAATAAGGACTTAATTGTCATCATCATCATCATCATCAAACAGTATTTATACACTGCTTTTCAACACAAATAATAATAAATGGCTCCCTGTCCCAAAAGGGCTCACAATCTAAAACATGCAGAACCTCACCAGCAACAGCCACTAGAAAAGACCCTGCGCAGGGGTGAAGAGGGACAATTACTCTCCCGCTGCTAAATATAAGAGGGACACCACTTGAAAAAATGCCTCTTCCCCAGTTAGCAGGCGTGCCCAATTAGCAGAATTATCCCTCCATTTGTTTATATCCCATCCTTCTATGAAGCTCAGGATGTTAGACCTGGATCTTCCCACAAGAAGCCTGTGGGGCAGGTTAGACCAAATAATGGTTTGTGCCCATGCTCAAGCAGGGAGTTTCATGCCTGAGTCCTTTTCCCTGGCCCTCATTTGACATTAGTCATTCCACCACTAAACTACCCAAAGATACTGCTGCTTGTACCCAGGGAAAGGAGATGAGGCTCCTTACCCAGGCAGCGAAATCCTAGAACTCACATAGCACTGATGCAACATTGTTGCGTCAGCTCTACGTGCTTAGTGCCGACGCGTGGGCGCCAAGCAGCACCCCTGCGTCTGCAATAAAGCTCTGAAGCCGACACTACTCTTAGTGTTGGCTTCAGAAAACAAACGGAGATCCCTTCCGCTGACCGAAGCCAGGGATTGGTGGGAGGGACTGGGGCGGGATGTGGGCGGGCTCAAGGAGATGGCCGTACGGCCACATCCTAAGCCTATCCGCAAGGCCGTAAGGCCACAAGGCCCTGATTTGGGCCACGCGGTCTCCTTGGATCTGCGCCCACTCTTTAGTGGGTGCAGATCTGAGGAGCACACAGGGGAAGCTGGAGCCTCCCCTACAGTAAGAGAGCGCATGCTCCCTTGCCACGGGGAGGCTCCAGCCTCTCCTAAATAATGTCGGATATGGGGCTGACCCGTCGGCCTCGCCAGTCCAGTTCTGTTTAGGATTGCGCCCTTAATCATGCAAACACCTCCCCTGGATACACCTTGCCAGGTTTCCTGCTTTCTAGGCAAAAGGATGCTGCCAGGAATGCTGAAATAAGTGTTCCTTTCTAACTCACATTCTTGGCACCATGCCAGCACAGCTGCCAAGGTGTCCCTGCTAAGAAGGGTGCAGCAAGGAACTGTAATAACTCACTGATGGATTTCTTTAAAAAAAAAAAACACCCACAAAACTCATGGCCTATATTCATGCCAACATTATTCTCTCTGTGTTCTGTCCTTGTCCCCTTTTTAAACAAGTGGACCATTAACAGTCATTTCAAGCACCAAACTCTGTTTTGGTTCAAGGAACTGTTGTCTTCCAATATCAATGTCATGTTTCGGGCGTCCTTTACATTTCCTTCATTCCTCACCCTAAAAAATGGAATATTCTTAATGTTGACTTTTAAAAAGTCATTCTGGATAAAGAGAATTTCTGAATCAACAGAAAATGTCCCTTGCTTATGTCTGTGAAAATATGCAGAAGGAAACATCTTGCTTCAACACCTGTAATTTTTTTTTTTTTAAGGAGGCAAAAATTAATGGCGAGTTTCTGACAAAACTCAGCTGCCCTATTAAAGGCAGGCAGATGTAGCTTAATAAGCACTTTGAGGAAATTCTTTAGGACTTGGAGAATTCTGGGTATGTGTGGGTGAGAAGCTGCACGCATTTTCACATTCAAAAGTCCAGTTTGTTATTTCTTCTCTCTACTACATAGACATGCATATGGCATCTGTGTCATTCAAAGTCCTGACGGGGCAGGAATGCATCATTTCTCAACATGTGTCCCCTGCTATACCACTTTGCATGGTACCACTGAAAGTAACTGGTTGATATTATCAACCAATTGCTTCCAGGTTGCGAGGCCAGATCATGCAACATGACAAATACCAGTAAGAAGCTCAGGGCAGATGGGAGGGCTTTTTTGAGTGCGCAAAAAGCACACACTGGAACTAAACCTCCTACTGCTGCTTGTCACATTGCATTGCTGGTCTTGCTGGCAGGTGGAGGGGCGTCAGGGGGACCCACATTTACCACCGGACAACACTTAAAGTACCGCCAGTGGTATGAGTACCACTGGTTGAGACCCACTGCTTCAGAAAGAGGAAGGACACTTCATGCCATGGTCAGGTCAGGTGGGTGAGAAAGATCTTCCATGATGTGTTTCCAACTTAGGGCAAAGGGTGACCCTTTAAAATTTACCTGGGGACACTTTACGACAGGCAGGCTCTCTGCTTGATCTTCCCATAACTCATCTTGTGTATCTTATCCATGTCTTTTGTGTGGTTTTTGATCCCAGGGGGGTCTTTCTGACTCTCCCCCCTTGTATGTTTGTGCTTTAAGAGTATGCCCTAACAGTGGTAGTGATGCGAGCAAGAAGTGCTGTAAATCTGCTGCTGATAATAATAACTTGAAGATGAAACAGTCAATCGTGAAAAAGTCCCAGCCGACTCATACTAATGGCTTTGCCGGGTTAATGGAAAATTCTGTTTCAGAGATGAAAGAGAGATATTTTAGAATTTCTTATGCAACACAGAAATTGTACTGCTCTGCACCAGGTTGGGGGGGGGGGAGGCAAGTCTTTTATCCACTAAATCTCACTCTTCCTTTCTTCTTGATTTCCTAATGGAGTGAAATTCTCAGAAATACCATTATAAGTAAAAAATGTATGGATTTTATAGCCATAATGTGACAACTTGTGTGACTCAACTTTCTTTTCCTTCAAAGTGTCCCCACCACCCCCGAGTCAAAGAAATGGAATAATGTGACTCCTTATTCATTTGCCTTCAATAATCTGATGGTAAAAAAGAGAGCAATAAGATCAAATGCATATGCCGTGCAGGCACTTACCCCGATGGTTTGACTTAATTGCATAACTACTTAATTAGGGCCCCTCCTCAGTTCATTTCCCCTCCTTTTTCGAGGCAACAATCACTGGAGGCCTACAGGCAGCGCATTTTGTCCTCTGCCAAGGTAGTGCCTCTCATGCTAGGCCCCACAATCCATGTGAGTCATTGACCAAAGGAAGCATTGTCTAGACAAGGACTGCAGGATTCCACACTACACAACCAGAGAACGACTGGGGGGAACTAAGGAGATTATTTCTGGAATTTTGAGAGGTTTTATAAGCAGCAGGGTACTCTGGTATCTCAAGAGAACACTGAAGGCCCAATCCTAACCAACATTCCAGCACTGATATCGCAGTGCCTGTGGAGCATGTGCTGCATCCTGCAGTTGGGGGGGGGCAGTCAAGAAGGCCTCTTCAAGGTAAGGGAATGTTTGTTCCCTGATCCCAGAGCTGCATTGCCGTTGCCCTGGTGCTGGAGAGTTGGTTAGGGTTGAGCCCTGAGTCTTGGCTAGTAGGAAGTTCCTCTTGGAAAGTGATGGGCAATAACACCTTACTGAACAGGTCGCTGGGTAGATGGCCTGTGCAATTCCGAAGCAGTGGAATGCTTGCCTTCGGAAACTGACTCCACATTTCAGTAACTGTAGATCTGAAAGACCAAGGCTTTACAGAGAGGTACTTTTGCCAGTCTCCAAATTCAATGCAATGTTGCCACAGATGACTCTAGAGCACAATCCTAACCTGGAGGTAGGCCAGGACAGTTAGGCCAACAAAGTTTGGCCGGCACAAAGGACACCGTAAAGCGTGTTTGGACCACTCTTGGAGTCAGGGAGGATAGCCAAATCGTATCCATTTTTCTGTCACAGCATGCAGCTGTGCAAAAACAAGCTGCTCTGCAGTCTAGGGAAGGTAGCTTGGGAGAAGCTTACCTCCTTGTAAGCCTCCCAGTCACCAATGGGTCTCCTCATGCCAGCCCTCTGGCTGGAGCAAATCTGAAAAGAGAAAGGGGCATGTCGGGAAGCAAGGAAGAGGATAGCATTGTAGTTCAGGTCATGTAGTTCAGGTCTCTCCGCCCCCTGCCCCTACATACCCCATTCCACCCCCACTCCACCCCATTCCACCCACTCCAGAAGCTTACCTGCATTCCACTGGGGAGCCAGATGCAGCAGGGGCTGCTAGAGCGATTTCAGATGATGGAGCCAATATGGCTGGCAGCAGCTTGTTCTTTGGCATTATGATATTACTACTGGCCCTATAGGATTGCACCATAAGAAGCCTATTGTTCAGGCCAGTGGTTCTCAAACATTTTAGATTGGGACCCACTTTTTTGAATAGCACTCGTATTGGGACCCATAGGAAAGGATGTCATTAACCTGGAGATGATGTCATAGCTGGAAGTGATATCGTCAAGCAGGAAATGCTGTCATTGTGACATAATAAAATGACATTCCTGGAATGCAGACTGGCATTCTTGGTCTGCAGTAATTGCACACATAAAACATCCCTGAAAGAAAACAAGATTAGGACAAAATATTATGTAAAAGTACTGAACTAAAAACAAAGTTAAAAATAAACTCTCATTCAAACTGTTAACACTCACAAAAGGAATATAGCAAGAATAAGGTCTGCAGCTTCCAAGATGGCTACTCCCAGCTTTCCATGACTCACCTGACATCAGGTCGTGACCCAGCAAGTGGGTCCCAACCCTCGGTTTGAGAAACACTGATTCAGGCCATTCAGTACAAGATATTTTTCCACCAGAACATCACAGGCCTTAATTCAGTCCTCAGGTAGGCAGCTGTAAATAGGATTCCCTTTATTGTGTTACATACCCCCCTGCCCCCCGTAATGAAAGCTGAGGAGTTTATCCCTTATTTTCCTTTCCAGACCTCCTTTTTCTAACAACCAAACATTAGTCTCAGTTACACACACACACACACAAAGCTGTGAGCCCAGTGGAAAAATTTGAGCCTTTATCCCTACCTGGTGGAAAACCCTCAACCTGTTCTCCCCCTCTTCATTTTCTTGAACTTTAAATTTCTTACCATGGTTCATACACACAGCTGTACAATCTCCTCTATCTCAACATAATTGCATTAGACAAGTGGAGGCAGCTGGGTTGCCTCTCAAGCTGGCATATAATGAATTTACTTGTCATTCAGAGGTCGTTATGTCACAAAAGGTTTTCTCATTATAAAGAGCCTTTAGTGGCTGAAAGAAAGTCTCCAAAGTCTCTGTTTTCTCACCTCTACCAAATCACATATTTATGGCGCTGGGACAGTTTCACTCTTGCTATTTGGGGGGGGGGTAGACAGCATGTTTCTAATATTCCCTCTCTTCTCCCTGCCCCACCGTGCTGAGATACTGTTCTGAGAGTAGAAACTCTAAGAAGGCAAATTCCATCATTTTTCCTTCTTCAGCAGTAGGAATGCAGGCAACAAGATGTGAGGGGAGAGGACCTGTGTGCTGGCCATGGACCCTGGCAGCTGCACATGTGGTACTTTTCTGCCAAGGGCAGAAAATGGAACAGGCAGAGGGTTTCTCCACACTGTTTGGAACACGGATTGGCCAGGGTTCCAATTGTGGGGAGGATGTCTTCACCTGCACAGCTCTGGCCCATGCAGACAAATGCACAAACACTGCTGGGCATCCAGGTGCGTGGCAAGTGGGCTCAGGTTCACTGCAGGACAGCCAGCTACTGTCTATTTCCCTGGTTGAGCATCCCCACCTATCTCAAAGCTTCAGGTCATCAGATGCCCATGTATGCTTGTCAGTGCTTGCCCCTGTTAAGGGTAAAGGATGATCTGAACAGTACTTTGTCCCACCCTATCTAACAGGCTTTGAGGTTGCCTTTGCAGTCTTTGTCCAAGGGGTTCCCTCAAGCATTTTGAAGCCAAGGATGCTCTGGAGATCATTCCTGGGTCTTCCTCAACAACTTGCCTAACCTCAATGTTCACCCCAATTACTACTACTACTACTACTACTACTACTACTACTACTACTACTACTAATAATAATAATAATAATAATAATAATAATAATAATAATACCCATATTTGTATACCACATTTCTTATCATTGGATTTCTCCTCGGACTATTCAAGGCAGTTTACATAGGCAGACTTACTCAACACCATATGTAGGTTGTTACAACCATAAGTTCTAACTTTGCATAGAACTACCTTACATAAGAACATAAGAACATAAGAAGAGCCCTGCTGGATCAGGCCAAAGGCCCATCTAGTCCAGCTTCCTGTATCTCACAGCGGCCCACCAGGTGCCCCAGGGAGGCATGAAACAACAAGATCCTGTTGCATCCTGTGGCCACTCCCTTGCACCCGGTACCAGTAGCCCACCACCGTTGTAAGGAGGTTGCACAATCCATCATTGCCTATAGCCCACGATGGACCTTTCCTCCAGAAATCTGTCCAATCCCCTCTTAAAGGCATCAAGACCAGATGCCATCACCACCTCCTGTGGCAAGGAGTTCCACAGATTAACTACACGGTGGGTAAAAAAGTACTTCCTTTTATCTGTTTTAACTCTCCCAACCCTCAGTTTTAGTGGATGCCCCCTGGTTCTGGTGTTTGGAGAGAGGGAAAAGAACATCCCTCTATCGACTCTATCCCTTCCATGCATAATTTTGTATGTCTCAATCATGTCCCCCCTCAGGCGCCTTTTTTCTAGACTGAAGAGCCCCAAACGCTGCAGTCTTTCTTCATAAGGGAGGTGCCCCAGCCCCGTAATCATTTTAGTTACTCTCTTCTGCACCTTTTCCAACTCCACTATGTCCTTTTTGAGATGCGGCGACCAGAACTGGACACAATATTCCAGGTGTGGCCTTACCATCGATTTGTACAATGGCATGATAATGTTGGCTGTTTTATTCTCAACCCCTTTTTTAATGACCCCAAGCATGGAATTGGCCTTCTTAATTGCTGACGCACACTGGGTCGATACCTTCATTGAATTGTCCACCAGCACCCCGAGATCTCTCTCCTGAGTTGTCACAGACAGCTCAGAACCCATTAGCCTATAGGTGAAGTTTTGGTTTTTGGCCCCAACGTGCATCACTTTACATTTGCCTATGTTGTAACGCATCTGCCATTTGGCTGCCCATTCCCCCAACTTGGAGAGATCCTTCTGGAGCTCTTCACAATCCTTTCTGGTTTTTACCACCCGGAAAAGTTTTGTGTCATCCGCAAACTTGGCCACCTCGCTGCTTATCCCTGTCTCCAGGTCATTTATGAATAAGTTGAAAAGCACGGGCCCCAAGACAGATCCCTGGGGCACTCCACTTTTCACCTCTCTCCATTCTGAAAATTGCCCATTGACCCCCACTCTCTGTTTCCTGGCCCTCAACCAATTCTGGATCCATAAGAGGACCTGCCCTCTTACTCCCTGACTGTGAAGTTTCTTCAGCAGTCTTTGGTGGGGGACCGTGTCAAATGCCTTCTGAAAATCCAGGTATATGATATCCACAGGTTCACCCACATCCACGTGCCTGTTGACCTTTTCAAAGAATTCCAAAAGGTTTGTGAGGCAAGACTTACCCTTACAGAAGCCATGCTGACTTTCCTTTAGCAGTACTTGTTCCTCTACATGTTTTAGGATTTTATCTTTGATGAGGCTTTCCACCATCTTACCCGGTACAGACGTTAGGCTGACAGGCCTGTAGTTTCCAGGGTCCCCCCTTCTCCCTTTTTTAAAGATTGGCATGACATTGGCTATCCTCCAATCCTCTGGCACCGTGGCCGTTTGAAGGGACAAGTTGCATACTCTAGTTAAGAGGTCAGCAACTTCATTCTTTAGTTCCTTAATTACTCTTGGGTGTATACCATCTGGGCCTGGTGACTTATTTATACGTAGTTTATCAATTTGATCTAAAACATCTTCTTTATTAACCAGTATCTGCTTTAATTCCTTAGTTAGGAAGGGCTGTTCGGGCTGTGGTATCTGCCCAAGTTCTTCTGCTGTGAAGACGGACGCAAAGAATTCATTTAATTTCTCTGCAATCTCCAAGTCCCCTTTTATCTCATCTTTCCTTCCCGCACCATCCAGCGGGCCAACCGCCTCTCTGGCAGGTTTCCTGCTTCTAACATATTTGAAGAAGCTTTTATTATTCCCTTTTATGTTGCTAGCCATGCATTCCTCAAACGCTTTCTTGGCCTCCCGTATCACCTTCTTACTTGTCCTTTGCCAGAGTTTATGTTCTTTTTTGTTCTCCTCATTGGGGCAAGACTTCCATTTACGGAAAGAAGCTTCTTTGCTCTTTACAACTTCTCTAACTTTGTTTGTCAGCCATGCAGGCACCCTCCTGGACCTTGTCGAACCCTTCTTTCTTTGCGGTATACATTTCCGCTGGGCCTCTACTACTGTTATTTTAAATAGCCTCCACGCAGCCTGGAGGGATTGGACTCTTTTTACCTTCCCTTTCAATTTCTGTCTAACTAGTCTCCTCATCTGAGGGAAATCCGCCCTTCGAACGTCAAGGGTTCTTGTGTCAGATTTGCTCTGCACTCTTTCCTGGACATGCATGGCAAAACCAATCGCAGCATGGTCACTGTTCCCCAATGGCTCAGTAACACTTACATCCCTAACTAGGTCCTGAGTACCACACAATATTAAATCCAGAGTCGCCTGTCCTCTGGTCGGCTCCATGACTAGTTGCTCTAAGGCACAGTCATTCAGCACGTCAAGAAATCCGGTCTCTCTTTCTTGACCAGAGCAGCAGTTGACCCAGTCAAT
>JAJKFI010034190.1:0-42278 GCA_029204185.1 Lerista edwardsae | reverse complement strand
GCAGCCATTCTGATGGGCATGTGCTGCACCCTGCAGTGGGGGGGGGGGCAGTCCTCAAGGTCAAGGAAGGTTTGTTCCCTTATCTTGGTGACGCTTGGTGAAAGTTGGTTAGGACTGGGCCCTAAATCAGCCACTGGAACAAAGTGCCAAATGGAAAAGATGCCCTTTGCACACCCTCTGGGAAGCCAATCAAGAGGGGGAATTGTGGACCTTAGCAAGGACCATACATGGTGGACCATAAATTGGGAGCAATTGATGTATAAGCCTGGTTCCTCTCTGTGGCAGATGGAATCTGAAGCAGGGCCCTTTTGAAGAGAATCAGCCCTTGTAGGAAAATAATAAGAACAGATACTCTCCGAGATATTTGACACTCAAGCTGTGAATTTGGTAAAACGAAAGCAGAAACACCAGCACTTGACCTATTCTAAAGGTTAGGAATTTGGAATAAGCGACAAGGATTTGCCAGTCTGGAGGCCAGCAGGGATCTGGGAATGGAATACAGATTTCTCGGTCCAGTCAATGACTGCTATGCATTGGGAGACACCATGACTCTGGGTGCAATCCTAACCTAGAGTTAGGACAGCATAGTTAGGTCTGCAAAGTTCAGCCGGCACAAGGGCCACCATAAAGTGCGTTTGGACCACTCTTGGAGTCAGGGAGGATGGCGCGCATCAGTGTGCTGGCCTCTCAGCCTCCAAGAGTAGACTAAACATATTTTACGGTGTCCCTTTTTACAGTGGCCTATTTTACGGTGGCCAAACTTTGCTGGCCTAACTGGCCTAACTGCAGCCTAACTCCAGGTTAGGATTGTGCTGTCTGTCTGTTTCTTGGTGCCAGCAGACTACTCAAGGAAACCTCAGTATGGGCAGACTCATAGGAAGACAAAAATATGCAGTTGATACTAGCATGGTGAATATCAGGGAATATACTGTACAAACAATTCATATTGGGTTGTTCCACCCAGTTTCAGGGATTGTTTTTCCCCCATGTAGCTGGTTTGCATTCATGGTGAACAGAAGTGTGTGACGCAGACCCCACTGAGTGCCAGTCATGCCTTTATCCCTAAAGCTACCAGTGAGAGCCATCAGTCCCACACGATGCGTGAAGGTTAGGAAAAGAGGCTTGCGGCGGCAGCAGGCTCCTTTTCTTCCATCACTCCGGCAGGCTTCCACTTCAAATGACAACACTCCACTGCCTTGATGGTTTTCATTGTGGCAATGGGCATTTGTATTGGAAAGTGCTGGCATGCCCCGTAGGGCTCAGTGCTCTTTGCTACCTCAGCAAGTTGACTCCATATGGAGGAGAGTTCCCTGGGTTAAATATTTACCAGATGAGCCGTGGTGTTTCCCATCAAACAGAAGATCTTCCGTCTAGGCTGCTCTGAGTCTTTGTGCCTTAATGCCTGGTGGGCTCTCTGGGGAGAGGTGCTGAATGAGCTGCCTAAGGCCAAACACCAACAGAGAGAAAGCACATTGTCCCCCACCCTCCCCCTTTACTGCCTGTGCATTAGATCAGAGCTGCTTGGTGTAACACAGACTCACCAAGTGCAGCTTACTGGGAGAAATCAGCCTCGTCCTGCGTGTTTGTGTTTATGTGTGTTGCCATTCAGGAAAGAGATCTGAGCGAGCGAGCTGGAGAGCATCACCTTGGCATGCTGCAGCTGTCAAACATGGCAAACAACATTTAGACAGATGACATTGTAATGCCCCTTTCCCCGTCAACACTGCATCCACGCTGGTTGAGGATTGTATACAGTTCAACTGATCCCCCATCAAAAACGTGGTTAATATTGTGCAGGGATCTGGAATGTCATCTGCATGATGGAAGAACAAAGTGGTTAGAGTCATGCCTGTGTGGGGATTTTTTTTTTTGGGAGGGGGGAGGAAGGGGAGTGTTCAGATGAACTAACTCAGAGCAATCCTAACCGGCTGAAAGGCTGGCCCAAGTCTCTTGTGCCGTAAAGTGCATGTGTGTCAGTTCTAGAGGAGATTGGCCAGTGCATGGACATGTGCTGGCCATGTGAAGCCGGCTCCCGGGCCCAAAGGTAAGGCTGGCCTTCTTAAGCTGGCACAGGGACTCCAGGAAGGCTGCAGGAGGTGGAACAGGGTGGGAGAATGGGCAGCAGGGGGCAGGGGGAGGCGAGGAACAGGCAGGCCCTTGGGTGGCCCAGCCTGGAGAGGGGTGTGGAGACTAGATCCAGCCTTTGGACCAGATCCTAAGTCCCTGGGCCTGGCTGATCCTGATTTGGCTGCTCGGAGTTGCACCTCTGATTTTGGCAGCACAGCTCTGAGGAGCCCCGTCTCGGCCACTGTGAGCTACCTGAGGAAAGCCCTAGGCTGAGTATAGGGCAGGTGGGCCAGCTTGCCTATTCCAGCCCGGGGTTCGGATTGTGCTTCCAGCCTTGCAAGTCACAACTGGGCCTGTCCCAGCATGAATGCCCATTAGTCTTTGTGGCAGACAGGGGAACCAGTAAGGTCAGCACAAGCGACCTAGTTCATGTTGATGAATGTTCCACAGAATCCCACACAGAATCCCATGCAACAAGCTAACTTTTTTTTCAGGACTTCCAGACTCTTCAATGTACAACTGGTATGTGATGCAGCTGCAGACTCTCTGGAGCTGAATCATTGGTGACTTGCTCCAAGCAACCACGCTGTTGCTGATTAAATTTTTCACCTATATTCCTTCCATGATGCACCTGGGTTAGTGTTATCTGCATTAGTTACGATGTTATCTGCATTAGTGCAGATACAGGAGATTGCAATTTAACTCATCAGGTCAAACCTCTAGAATTCTATTTATCATATTTCATTGCCTGAAATGTGTTTCTTTTTGCACTGTCACCTTAAGGGATTTAAGGGGTGGAATGGGTGGGATACTACCATATTGGTTGAATGGCCAGAGCTGCAAACATCATAATATCCAGTAACTGTGATAGTGTTTTTCTGTCAAATGTTTGTTTTGCTTCACTGTGGATGTTGGTGGTGGCATCAGAAACAAGGCTGGCAAATCTGGCAAACACAAAGGAACAGCCAGACAGTTTTCAGTGGCACTAGCTAGGAAGTAGTGACTGAACAGCACATCCAAACTAAAGCAGGACATGGTGAGACACTGTAGAGATCTCCAGGAGCAAGTACAATAGTGTCTGAATTTGACTCGCCATATGTGGGGAGTTTCAGCATTCACCACTAGAGGGCACTTCAAACTCAACAATGACTTGAATGAAGGTCGGCCAGTACACATCTGATGGAGGCTTCACTCTTATAATGTCTTTTGACTTAGCTACCAATAGTGCCAAAAGATTTCAGGCAATTTTCAAAGCATGTTGCAAGCAACTCAAAACACAGAACTATGTGTTAGAAAAGTGACATAAAAAATGGAAGGGGGGTGTCATGAATTGTTATGGACAATGAGGCAATAAAGCACATTTAAGATGTTGTAAAATGAAGAAGTAGTAATGTATGGCTGTGAGAGCTGGGCCATAAGGAAGGCAGAGCCCGAAGAATAAGATGCTTTTGAATTATGATGTTGGAAACGACTCTTGAGAGTCTCCTGGACTGCAAGGAGATGCAATCTTACAGGAAGTCAAAGCTGTTTGCTCCCTGCAAGGACAAATCCTGAAGCTTTAGCTCAAGTACTTTGGCCACCTCATGAGAAAAGAGGACTCTTTAGAAAAGACCCTCATGCTGGGAAAGATTGAAGGCAAAAGGAGAAGAGGGCGGCAGAGGATGAGATGGTTAGACAGTGTAAACATGAAATTGGGTGAACTCCAAAAAAATTTTAGAAGAGAAAGAACAATATATTAAAAGACTTCATACATTTTTGCTCAGAATGAAAATGGAAGACGAAACAGTAAAAGAAGCAATGATTAAATGGGCAAAAAATATTGGACATGAGATACTTTTAGAGGAATGGGAAAAAGTATGGAAAACGAATATTAAAATTACCAAAGCTACATCATTTAAGGAAAACATATATAAGATGTTTTATAGATGGCATATAACACCTGAAAAAAATCTAAGATGTATGGGGGTATTTCAAATAAATGTTGGAAATGCGAGATAACAGAAGGGACGTATTATCATATGTGGTGGACGTGTCACAAAGCGAAAAAGTATTGGCAGAGTATACATGGAATGCTACAAGAAATTTTGAAATGTAAGATCCCGTTTAAACCAGAAATGTTTTTATTAAACATGTTAACAGATGTACAAGATGTAAATAAGAAACATATTATTATACATGTGGTAGCTGCAGCTAGATTATTATTTGCGCAAAAGTGGAAAAATGATGAAGCTTCAAAACTGGAACAGTTGATAGAAAAAATTAATGAAATAGCAGAGATGGATGTATTAACTGAAAGATTAAGAGAGAGAAAGATAAACAAAATTAGACAATATTGGAAACCTTTTTATGATTGGATTGATACACAGTGCTGAGATATGAAATTAGATAAAGGATTTAGAATTTTATTCAACAATTTATAGCTAATGATGATAAGAAATAGTCCTAGGAAGTTACAAAAAGAAAGTAGAAAATATGAGTATGTTTATAAGATTGATGAGATGCACAACGATTTACCTTGTGTATGTACCTTAGTCTTAACCCTATCCCTTCATGCCCCTTTATTCCTTACCCATACCTTTAATAAAAATAGAAATTATTATAAAAAAATAATAAAAAAAAGAAATTGGGCGAACTCCGGAAGCTAGTGGAGGATAGGGAGGCCTGGCGTGCTGTGGTCCATGGGGTCACGAAGAGTCAGACATGACTTAGCGACTGAACAACAAAAATGAAGAATCCCCCCAAGGAAGGGAATATTCAAATCTTTTAGTCCCTGGCAGTATCAGTGAATACAGGGGAATGTTTTGCCATATGACATACCACAGCCCCAAGTCTGATGTCTGGGATGGAGCTTCAATTGGACCTATGGCAGTGCCCAGGGGTTAAAGGATAAAGCCCTGGGGTACTAGAGAGGCAGAAGCCAGCAGTAAGGGAACAGAAATTGCTGCCCCCTATGGCTGAGCTACCAGATAAAGGGGTAGATCCTGACAGCCGGAGACAGGGGGATGCACAGAAAATGTTCTGTTCATCTTTGGTAGGAAAAATCAGACAACCAGCTTACCAAGTGGGCATATGCACAACAGTCAGTTATCACTCAGTAAATGGACATACTTTCTCCAACTCTTGTTAGGACTTGTCAGGCATGCAGAGCCAGTCACACCCTAATAAAGAAATATTTCCCTTTATATTCTCTAATAAGAAGTAAATAACATTCAGATGTTTTGGCCTGGTAAGACTCATCTGGGTGGATGTTTATTCCTACTGTATCCAAAAATATTTAAACATCTCTGTCTTAGAATCCAGACCTGAATTCTAGATATACAACCAGGCTCCTTAGGGACAAGGCTAGTTTCATATTACTGAGCCATACCCATTTCAGTCTGAAATCTGAGTGTGGAGTGTGCAAATGTCCACAAATGGGAACCTGATCCATAAATAAAAGCTGCAATAAAAATGTCAATCCTCACTAAGATTTGGGTTGATATACTGAAAAATGGGGTTTGGCAGGAACTTGGCCATTTTCCCCCATCGCATTTCATCATGGACTTTTTTTAAAACTGGAAGGTCTTTCAAAAATCTGCGTTGTTAAACTTCAAAAATTAGGGGGAAAATGTTCAGATTCAGGAAGATCAGGTGTGGCCTAGATATCAACATTCATTTTAGGTTACCCATGTCCACCTTTGTTCATCCTGGAGAGCCTAGGTAAGCCAGTGTAGTCCAAGCCCTGTTTATACAGTGATCTTGAGAGGCTGCAGACTGGAAGACCAGCGACGTGCAAATAGTGCGTCGCCGCCCATTGCCCCGCCCCCGCTCCATGGCACAGGGCCAGAGCTCAAATGGGCTGCTGACACGGTGGCCTGGGGGCGGGACGAGCGAAGATACTATCCGCGCTCGTCCCGCCCACTGCTCATTCGACCTCCAGCCAGGCGTTCCCCTCCTGCCCTCCCGTTTAGCAGGCTGGGATTAGCTGGTTGCTTCGGGGCCGGGTAGGAATTTTTTTGCGTCCAGCCTGATTGGCCCTGGCTGGTCGTTTTTTCACCTACCTCAGCCTGCAGCGGCCAGGGTGTTAACTTAAATTGGTCACCGTAAACTGGCAGGTAGCATGCGGGGGGGGGGGGGTAGGTAGATTCTGTGAATTGTCGTCCATCTGAGGCAGCACGGTTAAGGATCGGCCAAGCCCAGTGATGTCATTCAGGGGGAACAGACCAGAACGGGCGTTCCGGGTCCTAATGGGCTCCGTGGCTGGTTCCGGGTTCCCGACAAGTGCCAATCAAAAGTGAGTTCCTGTTCCTAAATCATTTGAATGACACCACTGGCCAAGCCACTCATAAGTTGCCTGACCGGCTCAGTGAGGCTGGCAGGCCTTTCCTTGATCGGACGCAGTGAAGCTACCCTTGGGCTGCGGCCGGGGTAAGTCTGAGCGGTCAGGCTGCTGTAGGTAGACGATGATGGACTTGGCTTGGCAATTGCCGAGCTGAGGTTGGGAGTCAGATGGCACACCCGTTGTGGTCATCCAGATCACCTCTGGGGAGGCAGACGGCTAGTGCCGTTTCCCCGAGATCCCGCACGCTTTAGTCACGCTCTGCTGCAATGCTTGCAATAAAGTGGCCCTGTTTAACTCCAGCTCTGGTCTCGTGTCTTGATTTGTGGTGTGCAGGGTAAATGTGGTTTCAAATGTGACCGTGTAGGATCTTGACTAACCACCTAGTCCTACCCCTCACCATTATAATATAGTACATAATTGGTAGTTTTAACACGCACTGGCCTAGTGGGGCCTACAGTCTCTGCTGTATCCAGCTCTTGTCAGGTGCAAGCTGGAGGTGTCCTTGGGTAAGGGGATATTTTCTGCTTATCCTGAGTAACACCCCAGCCTGCCCTATGGGGCTACTCAGATCTGCGCCAGGCATAGCTAATGAAAGTGTAGCCCGGTGCAGAGGGCAAAATGATATCCCAGAAGTGATGTCACAACGAGAAGTGACATCACATTTTCATTTTCTTGTGTGGGTTTTTTTGGCAATCTCTTGTGATAGAACGAAGATATTACACTCCAATTTGTTTCATTGCATGAAATTCTGCACCAAACAGTGTATAACATGATGGTATTACTCATACATACCAAGGTTTTCACAGTTTTGGCCACTAGTGTCAAGCTCAGCTTGTTGCCCCCTAAAGCTGGTTGCCCGGTGCAATTGCACCCCTCTGCACTTCTTTAGCTACACCACTGGCGCTTGCTGTTTAGCTGGTGTGTATTCAAGAAGACAGTATAGGGCTGCCCAGCCCAGAAGAGGGGGTAAGGATACGGTGTGCACTACCATCACCAATCCCACCCACTCCCGGGCCCGCTCCTGTCTCTGTTCCACCCTCCCCACCCAGAAACCCTCCTCCCCTCCTCTAAACTTCCCTCCTGCCACCCTTTTTCATCCCCATGCCACCCAGCACAAACCTACCTGTTCTGTCCAGTGCAGGGTAAGGATCTGGCCCAGCTGAGCCAGTGTGGCCTTACTGCATGTTTGTGACACTCAGAGCACAATCCTAACCAGAAATAAGGCCGGCACAGTTAGGCCAGCAAAGTTTGGCTGACACAAGGGACACTGTAAAGTATGTCTGGACCACATTTGGAATCAGGGAGGGCAGCACACAGAGGTGCGCCATCCTCTCTGACTCTGAGAGTGGTCCAAATGTGCTTTATGGTATCCCTTGTGCCGGCCAAACTTTGCTGGCCTAACTGTGCTGGCCTAACTCCAGGTTAGGATTGTGCTCTCACTCAGGACAGGAAGGTCTGCACTCGCTCAAATTCATGTTAAGTTTGGGCTGCCCATGTGACTGCTCACTTCCCATACCATACAAACACAAATACCATAGCAGGGGTACCTCACACCTGCACAAAGAAAACACACACACTTTCCTCAGATTTCATGCTCACTTGGCAGCCTGCTAATTCCTCTTGTGATGTAACTCCCATCACTTCCTGGCAAATAGAAGGGGAAGAAATGGAAGCAGTGACAGACTTTATTTTCCTGGGCTCCAAGATCACCGCAGATGGTGACTGCAGCCATGAAATTAAAAGACGTTTACTTCTTGGGAAGAAAGCTATGGTGAACCTAGATAGCTTAATCAAAAGCCGAGACATCACCCTGCCAACAAAGGTTCGCATAGTCAAAGCGATGGTTTTCCCAGTAGCCATGTATGGCTGTGAGAGCTGGACCATAAGAAAGGCAGAGCGTCGAAGAATCGATGCTTTTGAATTATGGTGTTGGAGAAGACTCTTGAGAGTCCCCTGGACTGCAAAGAGATCCAATCGGTCAATTCTCCAGGAAGTCAAGCCTGATTGCTCCCTGGAAGGACAAATGCTGAAGCTGAAGCTCCAATACTTTGGCCACCTGATGAGAAGAGAGGACTCTTTAGAAAAGACCCTCATGCTGGGAAAGATTGAAGGCAAAAGGAGAAGGGGGCGACAGAGGATGAGATGGTTAGATAGTGTCACCGAAGCAATGAATATGAAATTGGGCGAACTCAGGAAGCTAGTGGAGGACAGGGAGGCCTGGCGTGCTGTGGTCCATGGGGTCGCGAAGAGTCGGACACGACTTAGCGACTGAACAACAACAACAACAAATTCCTCTTGGTCTCAATGAGGTATTAAGTTCTGAACTAAATATTCAGAATTGGTAGCATACTTTGACAGTGAAGCTGATTTATTTTGAAGCCTATTGTGTGTTTTCTTTTCTTTTGTGTTTGGGTTACCCACAAAAAGAGATAATTTCTATGGAAATCAGACCAACTGCAGAGGGACCAGGTAAATAGGGGAGCTTAATGCCAACAGGTCAATATCTGCTGTGCCTTGAAGTCTGCAGGCAATTAAAAAGAAATTGAATATCCTGTTTATCTTTTAAAAACGTTGTTGCCAGCATAATATTTTTGGCCTGCTAATACATATCCTGCAGTTCTCCGTGGAAATCAGGCAAAACGGAAGGAGTTCCCCTAGGCTGTTTAAACAATCCTCATGGTGAGGGGAAGCGAGGCAATACATATGCTCTGCAATTAGACTGGATGCTGGCAGGGAAGTGATGGCTACTTTTGAGAAAAACTTACCGAAAGAAAAGTCCGACATGGCATATCTGTGACAAAGCCTTTGTGGAATGCGAGTGGCTGAGCTAAGCCATTCTGTTTCTCCATGATAATTGAGTTACCAAGAGAGACCAAGTACTAAATGCAGTACAGGTGTGTCCCGGTATCCACTGCTTTGGTATCCACGGTTTCCATTATCCAGGGATACCATGGATACTGGGACGCCTATTAAAAAGATAGGGGAACATCAAACAAATCTCTTTTTTACCTTGTTGCAGCAAAACCAATGGGATTCCTCTATCTTTAAAAAAGGGTTGCCTGTATCCATGGTTTCAGGTATCCAAGGCAGGCTCTGGAACGGAACCCCAGCAGATACCGGGGCATGCCTGTATTTTTTCCATAGGGGGACGTAAGTGGAAACAGAGATCTATCATGTCTTTCTAATAAAATTGAGACTGTCATTGGATAGTGGCCTGAGCACGAGGCTATACAAGAAAGCCATCTCCTGAAGTTAATATGTGGAAAGCTGGAGAAAAAAGTAATATTTTGTATTTACACTTTAACCTCTTTCTACATCAGGACTCAGGTATTACACACACACACACACACACACACACACACACACACATTATCCCTCATCTGCCCTTCTGGAACTCGCATTCCAGAAGCGCATGATGGTTGGCAGCATTGCAAAATGCAACATGCTGTTGCACTCTACCAGGCCACTACTGTAAATAGTAGGTGGCATCAACCACATGGCAACAGCTCATCTTGCTCCCCCAACACTTGTAAGTTGGTGTGTGTGTGTGTGTGTGTGTGTGTGTGTGTGCGCGCGTGCGTGCGTGCGTGTGTGTGCGTGTGTGTGTGTGTGCATGCGCTAGGTGATAAGAGGGAAGGGGGAGTACTGGGGTGAGAATCAGGTGGGAAGCAGAGCTGCGAGAAGGCATATCAAGGCACTGGGGGGTTATCAGTGGCAAAGGGGCCACCAACAATATCTTATGGACCCCACTTGGTCTTGCCACACCCCCTTGGGTCCATTCAGAGTTCCAATCAAAGAGGTGGAGCAGATCCAAGCAGACTCATCTAGAGGTAGCGGATCAAAAGCTCCCTTGGAGAGGCCTCCTGATTGCCTCATCACCATGGGATGCAGCGCACGCCTCCCAGAAGCCACTCCATCAGTGCAAACAGTGAGGGATAGGATTGGGGCACTAGTAAGGTCCACTGGAAACAATGCCACTGACGTACAAGTACTTATGGGTTGGTGTAAGTCTAAGGTGTAGGTCTCCAACCTTGCCCAATTTTGCTGGGCAGTGTAAAATGTAGGACATTCAAGTCTAGGCAACGGAGATTGTCTAATCAGAACTGCAGCCTAGATTCTGACTATAAAGAGTGGCTCAAATCACACATTAAGGGCTCAATCCTAACCAACTTTCAGTGGGGCATGTGCAGCATCCTGCAGTTGGGGGGGGGGGTAGTCACAGAGGCCTGCTTAAGATAAAGGAATGTTTGTTACTTAATTCAGAGCTGCATTGTCCTTACCCTGGTGCTGGAAAGTTGGTTAGGACTGCAGCCTAGGTCATGGATGTACAATAATTGATGAATTCAGAACACTTTGAGGCTTTGATTTTCATTTGAAGGAATGAAAGGGATCTATGCTCGGGCACCAAAGAACAGAAAAAGCACCCTTGAAAGGTATTGCCAGCATCCTCTGCAGTGCACAGAGCCTTTTTAAGGTCAATGACTTCCATTTAGAGGTCAGGAAGTAACTCAATGGTATGTATACATGATCAGCCTTGAATCCCTCCTAAGCTTTCAGGAGTTGAAGGCCGTGGAAAGTCATTAAGGAGAAAAGGAATAATTTTCTATAAAGTTGCAATAGGGCTTCACAAGATGACCTTGACATTACTGCTGTACAAGAACACCAGGCCCAGATAACCAGAGATTTTGTAAAAAAGATTTTAAACAGAACATCTTGCTAATTTTTTATATGTGTACCTATTTTAAGAACAGGATGTGATTAAAATAGTGCTTCTATTACCGATGGGAGAAAAACAATCCCCAGTTCTAGCTACTACCACGAAGCTGTCAAAAACTTTATAGCTGCATTGTCAAATTTTATTTACACTTGTGGTAGAAGGATGCAGGATATCATGATAAAAATTTGCCAAGTTTACAAAAGGTTGCTCACCATCTAAATGTTTCCTGACTAACCCTAAATTATTTTATTTCTTTGGAACTACTGACTTTCACCATTCATTTGGTGATCTCATTGAAATCAATAATAATAATAATAATAATAATAATAATAATAATAATAATAATAATAATGTATTTATATACCGCCTTTCTTAAGATCACTAGATTTCTCTAATGACTGTAACTCAAGGCGGTTTATATAGGCAGACTTTTATTCACAAACCCGAAGGTTTTTACAACTTTACTATACAGAAATGTTCTATCTTTCAAGAACAACACTCATACAGATGGATCTTTCTGGATTTAGCCTTCTTTCTAGCCACCCGTCTGTCTTCTGCTGGCTGATTCGCCTTGTACCTTATCTCATCCTGCAGTGGTTTGGCTGGAACTAGCTGACATCTGGCCACAGTTTTCTTCTGTGCTAATTCACTAGAAGAATTAAGTAAGAATTGGTGGTAGAATTTGATATTCTTTTCCCTTTTTCCTTCCCATCCATTTGCCCTTTTGTATCTGGTATATCAGATTGTATGGCATGGTCTTGAACTACCGACCACACTGGGTGCACTAACAGAAAGGGAGCAGAGATATATGATCTTCTCTATACTTACTTCGAAGTTAGCTCCACTAAATTCAAAGGGGACTTACAGCTCAATCCGAGTCAACCACCCTGGCCAATGCAGCAACACCAAAATGGCCACCATCTTGTGGGGGAGGGGCAGACGGGGCAAGATTCTGCAGTGCAGCGGGGTCTCCTTGGACCTGTGCGAGTGAATTCACTTGTGCAGCTCCGGATGGGTCTGTCCAATGGGATCCTGGGGGCTAGGAAGCGGGCTAGGGATCAGCCCCTTCCCAGCCCTGACCCTACCTTTCGAATCCTGTTGCCTCCCTCCCCCTGCCCTGTCTTGTTCCACCCTCCCTTGCACACCTGCCATGCTTCCTCTGCCGGCTCACCTGCCTCTGTGGGCCCAGGGGGATCGGTAAAGAGCCTGCAGGAAGGCCGTGGCCTTCCTGCTGGCGCTCCGGCAGTGTGCCCCTTTCTGTGCTGTTGAACTGCCTTTTACAACAGCAGCAAAGCAGTCAGTGCTGGAGGAACGCTCATTCCAACAGTGGGGCAGCCCAAGAGGATTGGGCTGTTTTAAGGAAGTGTACCTAGGATTACAGCCCAGGTGATAGAGGAAGCAGGAGGACCATTGCAATATGGGATTTTTGGGGTGCGGGTGGGCTCAGATCGAAAGATTCAGCATGGTAGAACTTCTAGTTTTTGCAGCTGTAGCTGAGCCTTGGTTCTATGTCTAGGGAAAAAAAGGGGCCTTTTGGCTTTGTATCCTGCACATTTTACACTCCTGCAAAATATTTCGTAAAAGCTCCCCCCCCCCAAAAAAAGCCCCACTCTGTAGAGGTGCATTGGTTTAACCTATCCCTTCCATTAATGGCAGACTATAAAAGGGCACTGCATAGCTAAAATGGAACCTATTCTTCTCCAGCTTCTTCCCCACATCTGGTCTATACCAGTCTACATTTCTGGCCCTGTGCAGTGCTGAGGAAAACAACTGGAATGCTGGCAATGAGGTCACCAGTATGGCTCAAAATGACATTGATTTCTTTGCAGTAGGGAGCATTATCAGGCATGTCTGATGAGTTTGTCTTTTGGTCCAGCCCTGCTATTATATAGCCATTCATTCCCCCCTCCCCTTTTCACACCTGAGCATGGCTTTTTCAAGTATTTGAAAAAAGACTTACATGACAGAGATTTTATCCAATTTGTCAACAGCTAATTTTGCCAAGTCTCGCGGCCTATGTCCATAATTAACACCACGTAAAAGCCTTCCAATGGGATAATGGCCTGCATTCAGATGGTAATGCCTCTTTACCCATTGCGTATGCCTTCATCAGAAGACCAGGTACTCTCTGCTCTGGGTTGGATACACAAACATGTCAAAAAAACTGCGTTGTCTTTTGGCAGCAGCAGCAATACCAAGCAAGAGCCCTTCTCCTCAGGAAGGGATGGATGGAACTAATTACAACCCAGACAGTGGCATTTGTTTTTGTTTGTTTTTTTTAGAAATAAGGGAACAGTGGACAAATGGAATGAGGCATCTAGTAACCCACCATGAATGGAGCTTCGGAGAAGCCACACAAGGCTTTTGAGAGCAATGCTGGAAACATCAACACACTGGTTCAAGTGCGCTCTTAGGCTCGAGCTACAAGTGATGGAAGCACATCCATGTGCTTAAGAGCACAATCCTAACCTGGAGTTAGGCCGGCACAGTTAGGCCAGCAAAGTTTGCCTGGCACAAGGGCCACTGTAAAGTATGTTTGGACCACTCTCGGAATCAGAGAGGCCAGCACACAGATGTGCACCATCCTCCCTGACTCCGAGAGTGGTCCAAACAGGCTTTACGGTGGCCCTTGTGCTGGCTAAACTTTGCTGGCCTAACTGTGCCAGCCTAACTCCAGGTTAGGATTGCACCCTAAGCTGAGTTCTGCTCCAAAGCCATGAAAATTTGGTTAAAGACTAAAATGAGCACATGGATGAGGGATCTGAAACTTCTCCATCACCTATCATCACCGCAGCCCCTCATGGCAAACGTTTTTTCTCAGCTTTTTTTTTTTTATCAAAGCCTGACCAATGGACAAGTATGCTATGCCCTGAGAAAATAGCCACCAACAATCCTTTTGTTCATTCATGATATCAGAAGGAGTGTCTTCAGAAATATTGCCTTTTGGGACCCGGGTATTTAAAGGACTGCCTTCTCCCTTTTTACTCAGGGACTTCTGAATAAACTTGCTTAAGATCACTGAACTGTGTTAGGCTTGTTTGTCTCCACTGCTTGAATCAAGTTACTGCAAGCTGATCCTGGGGGCTCATAGCGCCAGCGTGTCATGGACCTGCCATAAAGCATGTTTTTGGCACCTGGAGAATAAGCACTGCTGATGCTGGCCCCGCCCAAGTTGGCACTGGGCCACCACGCAACGCGGAGGTTGCCATGCCACTGCCAGACCCAGGTAAGGCTGTCTGCCAGTGGTGTGGGTTTTCGGGACAGGAGAAGTCATGGGGAGGGCTGGGGGAGGACAGAAGGAGAGCGGAACTGGCCTGGGTGACAGAAGGATTTTGCCTGGGTGGGTGTGGGACCGGCGGCGGTCCTCCTGACTCAGGGCTTCTCAAGTCTGTAAAATAGCCAGTGGAGACTCAAGTAGCCCAGTTGTGGGGCCTGGGGCTTCCTCTGTTGAGATTCTGAAGATTCCTCTTGAGATTCTGGCAGCTGCAGCAGTGCCACAGGATGCAGCGGTAGCCATTTTGGCACTGCTGCTCCTCTGGGTGCTGAGCAGCTTAGGACTGGGCTGCCCAAGTCCTGGGACAAAGCCCTTTTCAGTGGTGCATTGGTCACTATAGTGCTCTAAGTACTAAGGGTGTAGCCCATCCACCTGAGGCATAGGCCTCAGCCATTCCCCCACCTGACCAACTTCTGAGGCTACTCTGGTTGTTTCCCTTAATAATGATGTTGAACAGCAAGGTCAAGTCCCTGGAAGTCCCGCAATCAGAATAAGCCTTTCTTTTATGCACATCTGTGAGAGATTCACCTCAATAAAAAGTCTAATGTACACATGAATCCCGATGTACAGTACCTTGTGACATTTTAAAAATTCCACCTTCTCTTTCAAATGGTCTTTGTAAAGTGCCCCGGCAAAGCTGTAACAGAGACGTATTTTTACCTTGTGCAGAATTGATGGCTCTTTGAAGTGTGATAAAGAGAAAGCAGAGTGAACAAGATTTTTCCATGAAACCCGGTAAATAGTGGGCCCTTTCTGAAAATCTTGACTTCAACAGGCATATTTCCCTATCACTTAGGTAAAAAGAAAAGCCACATTTTTTTTTTTATTCTGGCAGAATAATTTGAAAGGCCATCTCAAAATGCAAGGACTCAAATAGAAGGCAATGTTGTGGCAGATAAACCAGCTAGCATAGATGAAGGGAAACCCTTTCACACAAAACCGGAACTAAGGGACATTCACGAAAATTGACAGGTGGGAGAGTTAGAAGAGACAAAAGTATTTCTTTTCATCTAGTGCATAATTAATCTGTGGAACTTCTTAGCACAGGATGTGGTAATGGCATCTTGGCCTAGATGCTTTTCAAAGGGGATTGGAAAGATTTATGGAGGGAAAATCCACCACAAGTTAGAGGTCATGAGGACTACAGGTGTGATCCCACATCCATGGGGGATTCAATTCATGGACCCCCCCCCCATGAATATGGAAAGTGTGGATACGAAGGATACCTGTTTTACTGGTGGCCCCCACTCACCCTCCTCCCCCATGCACATTAACATTGTTTTAAAACTTACTGGGCAAAGCGTGTCTTGTTTTAACTTGTGAATAGTCTGCCAGCATCCTGAATATTTGACTAACAGCGCAATCCTAACCTGCACTGAAACAGACAGGCCAGCTGGCCTATGCTGTATCTTACGCAGGTTTGCTGCCTCTGGAGCACACTGCGGGGCAAGGAGACTTTTTATCTTTAGTCCCCTTACCCTGGGGTAAACCCCAGCCATGCCAATGAGCCTGTTCAGATCGGTGCCTGCTGATCGGTGCCTGCAGGCACAAGTCTGGGCATGCTGCAGTAGCCCGAATCAAGACCGAGCAGTCCAGGGACAAGGTTTTGGATGCGGCCTAACGGCTGCATCTGAATTCCATCCGCATCCCTGGGACATCCCACCCATGGAAAGCCCTCTCCTCGCCATGGGCCACTCCCTTTTCACCTTCCCCCATCCAGAAAAGCCCCTGCACTGGTGGTACCTGGCCAGTGCAGGAACGGCTTACCAGCTGCCTCCACGGGCACGCCTGGGTCAACGCAAATGCTTGTGTCGGCCCAGCGCCTCTTTGGCTAGTGCAGATGTGCCTTCTGGCACATCTGCGACAACCTTGGGCTGACACAACCTACATGCATCAGCCTGACAAGCGCCTTGGGTTGTGCCCTAAATTAGATCTAAAGCTAAACAGGAAGGGGGAATTTCATTGCACTGCACTGCCTGATGGTGAGCACATTTGCACATGTTGACGCATGTGCATTTCACACTCCCTTTTGCAGTGCATATCTGTTTTTCTGCTGTATTTCTACAAATCACTATGAACAGAAGATGAAAACACCTATGGGAAAATGGAAAATCTGCAGAAACATTAGACAGTTGCTTATAGCAGTGTTATTCAAACTGTGGGTTGGGACCCACTTGGTGGGTCGCGACCTGATGTCAGGTGGGTTGTGGAAAGCTGGGAGCAGCCATCTTGGAAACTGCAGACCTTACTCTGGTTCTATTCCTTTTGTGCGTATTAACAGTTTGAATTTTCAAGTGAGGGTTTTTTTTTAATTTTGTTTTTAGTTCAGTGCTTTTACATAATATTTTGCCCTAATCTTGCTTTCTGTCAGGGATGTTTCATGGTTGTACAATTGCTGCAGTCCAAGAACTTCAGCAGTGTCAATGACAGCACGTCCTGCTTGATGATGTCCCTTCTTGCCACAACATCACTTCCAGGTTAATGACATCACTTCCGGTGGGTCTCAACACAAGTGCCATTCTAAAAAGTGGGTCCCAGTCTATAAAGTTTGAATACCACTGGCTTATAGTTTGCAACTAAAGCATGCGGTGCTAAACTACATTGTGTGATGCTAGAACTTCTGAAACATTTTCATTGTAAACTTTCATACTTCATTGATGCTGTGTCATGACGTTATGAAATATTATTTATTCTGTTCTATCATCCCACATAACTTTCCTTATGGTATTAGACATTTAGGGTGATTTTGAGGTGAACTTGGAATGGCTTTGGAACACGTTACAATTTTCCACATTGAAAGTAATGTCATAATTGTACTCGTCATCCAGATTTTCACTATAAGATCTGTTTTCAAGAAAGGATTAGGTTATGTATAAAGAGGTAACAGTATGCTTTTCCTAAATAGGTTATCCTTCCTTCCAGCCATACTCCAGCATCCTCCTTCACTCACATGATGGCAGAACAAGAAGGGAATGGAAGAAGCTTTGTTCTCAGTTTGAAAAATGGGAATAGCCCAGATCTACCTCAAAAGGAGGACTGTGGTGATAAATGAGACACAGATCACCAAGTATTTGGAGTTTCCCAAAATAAAGGGTCATTCAGAAACAAGAGATTATGTAAAATGAAATCACCTCTAAACTGCATCACGCAGGCTTTTGTAAACATTCAGAAGCGAGTGATGATGGGAGAAGCTGAACCAGATCTTTTGGCAGCCAGGATCCCGATTGAGAGTTTCCTCATGCATGAGACACTGGAAAATTCCCCTTCCTCACACTACTTACCCATTCCTTAGGGACTCTATTTTCGCATGTAGCTGTGGGGAAGCCAGTCCTGATGTGGTAGGACCTTGTGCTCCCTTTGTGTCGCTTTTCCAGTTTGATTTCATGTGTGCCTGTCTCCGGCCTTCACTCTTGCCCAAAGCTGCATTCCATTCACATTGATAGCCCCCCTACTCCCCCCACACCCCCTGGGGCCTGTGACACTTGTTTGGTGGAGGCAAACCAAAAGGGGCCTGTACGTTTGCCATGGAAACAAAGGCCTGTTTTCAAACACTGCGAAAATAAACTGTTTCTCTCTCCAGCCCTTTAATGACCTGATCTATTTATCGGTGGAGCAAGGGATGTCCTTTTAAAAGCATCAACTTCCAGTTATAATTATTCTTTCAGAAGATGTATCACTGGAAAAGCACAAGTGTTGATATTTATTTACGATCTATAACTATGAGGGTTTAGTGCCTCCCCAGGGGCAAAGAGATGGTCCCCTTTCCTGCAGCAGTTTATATTTTCCTTGCTTGTGGAGTCCTTATATTTCAGTGTTGAATAAATAGTCCCCGGTGTTGTGTGCTGTGGCTCCAGGGCTCCCTGCTGAGAGCCTACCCTTAATGCAAACAATACAGCACATTTATTCTACGCTGACCAATCTGACCTCCAAAAGTTTGTTCCCTCCACTGGGATTGCTCAGTCCTTTTCAGAGAACTGAATGAGCCACACAAAGCCTTTCTTGCGTCTACTGTCCTGCCCTAAACAAAACTAGGGTGGGGAGAAGATGGGAGTGCGGGGGTGGGGGGGGCAGAAGGAAGGAGGAAGAAATCGGCAAACCTTGACCCTGCTACTCTATAAAAGGAAAAATTAAGGCATTTGCATTTTAACCCTTCCACGCCTGTCTCGCCTCCCCCCCCCCACACACACACAAATGCTTTCTTTTCTGTGGTTTGAGACGTTCTAGGCCCATGTCAGCCTCGCAGAGCTGAGGGCCAAGCAAAGATCAGGATCCCTACTGTGAAGAAAGCCTCCTCTTTTCTTTTCCTTGCATTCTTAGTTGTCTAGAGCTTTCAAAAATGCTGTGAAATAGACGCTCTTTCTCCATAGTCCCTAGTCCCCTCTCCACCCCTCCTTTTTCTGCCATAGATGTCCATTAAAAATCACCCTCTCCCCCCCACACACACACACAATCACACACACTTTTCAATTGTGTTTTGGTCTTTTTATAACAGCAGATCTTCCCAGGCTAGAAAATGGAGGGATGAATGATCCAATATCCTGCAAAAATTGCTCATTCCTTCACTACCACTCCATTCATGAGACCTGATGACTTGATTTCCCCCCCCCCTTATTACATAATCTGTCATTTGAGGCAGGAATGACCAGAGCACACCTGGAATGAACATACTTCTTCATGCTGTAAATAACACGATTTTCCAATAAGAAAACAGTCTTCTTTTGGGTTTTCAGGTCAATGACCATTTGAGGCATTAGTTGCACGTGGCTGACCTACCCAGGTATGCACCATAACATGCTTCATGTGCCTTGATCTTTCCTAGGATCATCTGTGATGACAATATATGGGGATTTGTGTCGGCACAGTGTAATGGCGCTGGAGGAGCAAAAAATCCCTGCCCATTACTGTGTTGATGGGCACAGCATTTCACACAATTCTATTCCCACTGAGTCAGGACTTGTGGGGATGGGGGTGGGGGAAGAGAGTTTGCTAATGTGGGACAGGGTTTCCTTTAGGAAGGAACTTATTCTTTCTTTTAAAGAGGGGTGGAGGAAAAGGGAATAGACAATGGCAATCCATTTGCTGCACTACTGTCTCTTCTTTAGTTTCCCTTCAAATCTGACAGGCCTGGGATTAAAGGGTGGGCTACAATGGAGCCTGACAGTACATTACCCATTAATGGTGCTGAATGTCTTAACAACTCAGCTATTGGAGATGCATTCAGAAGAGCATGTGAACTGCCTTTCTCCTTCAAAGCTCCTGCTAGACCATGTTTTCTTTTGTAGTTTAACTTTTTTGTGTTTGCAGAGAAGCCAACGCAATTTGTGCCGCTCTGCCTTGCTGCAGCCTTTCGGGCTGTTGTTGTTGTTGTTTTTCTCCTGCAGACACTTCAATTAAGAGAAGTCCTTGGTTCTAGGAGAAGGAAAAATGGATCCATATTTTTTAAAAAAGAAGATAAATGTTCACATGCTAAAAAGCCCCATCAAAACTCACCCTAATGTAAGGGTGATCTATCAGCCTGCTATTATGAAAGCACAATAGTTATATATATAGGGTAATGATGGGTGGGTAATGACTGGATGGGTAATGACCAGCCTATGCAAACCGAAACAAAATCCAAAATGGTTTTGATGAATACAGTTGAGATGGTTGCATAGCCATTGATATACATATTGTATATATCAACCTGAGCCACTGGATTCATCTGGCTAATGTAGCTCAAAGCATACAATATTTAGGCCTTATTTTGAATAAAGTAATTTACTGTAATTCTACAATTGGCAACCCAATCCTAACCTGTGCTGGCAGGTTATCCTGCATAGTTTGAAGACAGCTGGAGGTCTGCTCGGGCTAAGGGGATATTTTTTTCCCTTTCCCCTGTGTTGAGCCCTAGTCTGTCTTATGGGGCTTCTTGGATCCACAATGTATTAACGACTCTACTGTGTAGGGTTGGCAGGGGGGCGGGCGAGGAAATGGTTTGCCCAAAATACAGTATAGGGTAATTATTGTTATTATATAGTAATAAAAGCAGTAATTTTCAAGCAATTTAATGAAACAGTTTGTCAAGGAAATAACAACAAGCAAATAACAACAAGCAGATCTTACAAGACAAGCCTATTCACTCAGAAGTAAGTTCCATTTGTATAAAGTGGTTCACTCCCAGATAAGCACATATAAGATTGCAGTCTGAGTGAATTTTCTCAATTAAGAAATTCACATGGATCGTTCACAACTTTGTAAGAGTTATCATCAAACTACCATTTTCGAGGGCGGGGGCTATGCTGATTAAAAATCCACATTTTAAAACCTGTAGCCCATGAAATTGCCAACAATCCTGACAAATGGTTCCTGCTTTCATAAATGCCACACACATATCTTTGAATCCCATGGACACATCTTTGAAGCCCACGGACTCTTGGGTTGACAATCTAGCCTAGGCAGGAGACAGGTAGGGAAAAAGAGCAGGGCAGGATTTGGCTTGGCTTGATGAATTGGAAGCACTCTCCCTGCTTCCTCCCCCACACTCGCCCCCTGCCCTGTGCATACTCAGTATGTTTGCATAAAGGCATCACCTAACAGGGAGAATATGTTTGTTTGGACTCCATTGAGTGAAAAGCTCTCAGCCCCACGAGTGCTCTGTTATTCTCTTGTCTAGTGCTCTGCCATAGCTCCTCGTGGAAAAAAAAAGAGGGGGGAGTGCAAGTAGCTCACTTATTCTCTAGTGACTTAAGTTTATTGGTTTTGACTGAGCTCGAGCATTTGAATTGCAAACAATGCCTCCTCCCAGAACAATGTGCTGGGCCCAAAGAGAACTAGGCAACAGCGGGCTCTTGAAATGGAGTGTGATTTCTTTACGCCTGAAAAGGAAAGGGTGGGTGCTTGCTCTCCTTTCCGGTCTCTTGCATTGTTGCAGGGATGTCTGTGAAAGGGGAGGGAGGAGAGAGAAGGAGGCCAACTCATGTATGATAATCAGAGATCTCCTCCATTTCATTTATTTTATTTCCCCCTACTTAGGAACCAGTCCCCCAAAGAGGATTAACAAGTATGGCATTTTAGGCAGAGGAATCTCTGTATCATCGAGGAGGATGCACTGGGGAGGGTTTGTGTGTGTGTGTGTGTGTGTGTGTGTGTACCCTGTCGCTACAATAAGCTGCATCCCTTCTCCAAGAGACTCCTGCTTTCAGCTGGACTACTAAGGATTTGGGCCATCTTTTGAATTTGATCGGACCAAATCAACAGTAACTCTGCAAAGGAGTAGCATAAAATGTGTCAGTGCAAATGTGATGAGGATGAAGATGTTTTTTGTTCTATATGCTAGCAAAAAAAATGTTTTGCTAAATTCAGCTTTCTTCCTTGATAGAATACTGATTCTTATATGGCCCACTCAGAACTATCATCATCATCATCATCATCATCATCATCATCATCATCATCTGGGATGTTCACAAATATTTTAATAAAATGTGTGCTGCTCCAAGTCAGACCGCTTTCTGTAGTTGGTATGTCCTGATTTCATTTACACCTACAATGTTCACAAGTTTTTCAGTCTTTTGGTATTGCGCCTAGAGTGCCAACAACAGTTAGTACAATTTTAGCATTTTTGCCATAGGCATTTGATTCCAATTTGCAAATCTATATTTTGTGATATTTTACTCCTCTTCAATTCTCACATCTCCAGGTAGTGCCACATACACTATCCAGACCTGGTGTTTGTTTCAATGTGAAAATCCCACAACATGTTCACTCATTCATTTTGAATCACTTTTTCAGTGTTGTGGTCCTACCAATTTTTGGACACTGGAATATTATGCTTTTTGTGGAGGTTCCAATGCACCATTGCTGCAAATGTATAATGTCTTTCCAAATACAGGTAGCCTGTCTGCAAGGTTTTCTTACAGCCGTATAGCAGGTGGGCCACTGTTTCTTCTGCTTCTTTGCACAATCAGCATTTGCTGCCATTATATGATTTTTCAGTCTGGGTCTTGACTATAATTGTGTTGTTGTTGATGATGGTGTTGATATTTATATACCACTTTTCAGAAAAACGTTGCTCACAAAGTGGTTTACCTTGCCAAATAAATTATCTGCAACTATGAACAGAAGGGCAGCCCAGTTCCTGATTTTGCGTCACTACTTATATTATCCACTAAAGGTTTTACTATGAAAAATTCAGACCTCAAAACATAAACAGTTCTATTATTGTCTCTAACCCTAACTCTTGTCCTAATCATGTGGGGTAGCTGCATAAGGATCCTCAGCCAGAATTGAAGGAAGGGGCCACAATGCCCACAAACTGAGCACACACATTTGTCAAGTGGCTATTTGGAGATGGTATCATCCAGGCCAGCCCAAGTTCTTCATCACTTGAGGAAACAGAGTCCAGTACCAAAGCTCCAGGACCATACAATTCAGAGGTGGTGCCATTCCATCATTCCACTATGTTCCCTAGCACCCTGACGCCTGTGTGCCTGAATAAAGAGACAGGTGGTCTTCAGCAGTGTTATTCAAACGGAGGGACCCACTTGGTAGGTCACAACCTGATGTCAGGGGGGTCATGGAAAGCTGGGAGCAGCCATCTTGAAAGCTGCAGACCGTACTCTGTCTATATTCCTTTTATGAGTGTTAACAGTTTGAATTTTCAAGTGAGGGTTTTTTTAAAAAAATGTTTTTAGTTCACTGCTTTTACATCATATTTTGTCCTAATCTTGCTTTCTGTCAGGGATGTTTCATGGTTGTACAATTGCTGCAGTCCAAGGATGCCAATTTGCATTTCAAGAGTGTCATCTGATTATGTTACAATGACAGCACTTTCTGCTGGATGATGCCACTTCCTGCCACAGCATCACTTCCAGGTTAATGACATCACTTCTGGTGGGTCACAACATGAGTGCCATTCTAAAAAGTGGGTCCCGTCCCAGTCTAAAAAATTTGAATACCATTGGTCTTCAGTATGATTAGTTAAATGCTGTCCCTGGGGGAAGATCCAAGAGTGGCAATTCTTACACATACAGTATAGATGCTAAACCAGAACATTTGTTCTGTTCCAAGTTTGTCCGTGAGATCCTTCAGAAGTGCAGATCATCCATCACAAGTTGGAAGGTTGGAACAATGCCGTGATCATGTACCTGGTATGTATGAACGCAGTGATGTCATTCAGGGGGAACGGACCAGAACGGGCGTTCCGGATCCTAACGGGCTCCGTGGCTGCTTCCGGGTTTTTTTTTGTTTTATTTTTCAACATTTGAATTTGAACTCAAAAGTGAGTTCCTGTTCCTAAATCATTTGAATGACACCACTGTATGAATGTGTATAGAATCCAGAGAGGTGGGAAACCTGATTAGGGACATTGACCAGACAACAGGTTATAGAAAAGAAACAGAAGAAAGATCTAGCCAAGACCTGTTCTTCCCTGTGATGAATGATCTTTTCTTCATCCCCTTCTGTAATCAATAGGAAAATGAGCTGGCTATAGTCAATCAAGAGTAGAATCCACTTTCAAGCCAGGTCACAGTTGCACAGTTGCAAATAGCTATGTGTCCAGGGCCCCTACCCATTGAGTAAGAGACCTCAAAGCTTCAACTGCAACTGTGAGGCTTTCCAATGTTGCATGTTAAGTTCCACACATCATACATCGACCAGAATCAATGTGGCTGTCGCTGTATCAATCAGGATTTCTTCCTAGGATTTCTCTGTCTTGCTCTCTTGCCTTGCACAAATGCTTGTGGGCATGACAGAGACATAATTTAGGACTGAAAATAGAAGCAGCCAAGCCTTATTCATTCTGAAATGGTGGTACTCTGCATCAAAAGAGAGGAAAAGAGAGGAGAGAGGGGGAAAAAAAAACAGCCCTCCCATCACATATCAAGGGTCACTTTCTTTGCTCAATGATGTAAAATGATGCCAGGCCTCTAGGATAGAGTTGTTTCTGTGCTCTTGTTTTTTCTTCACTTTTAGTAGAGGAGCAGGTTTGTTTTCAAGTTCAACTTTCCCGAGCAAGTGAAATATCTTTATAATATACTCATAAATTCTGTTACTTGCCAGAGAAGCAAAACTAACACTGTCTATCATGATGTACTTTATCCTCTTCCGTTTGCTCCACAACTCACCGCTAACCCTGATTCAATAGGATGTTACTTGTAACCTAAGCAGAGATCAGATAGGCTAGTTGTCTGGGGGAGAAATTCCAATTTATCTAATCTTGACACCCTTCCTTCCCCATGGGCTGCTAGAATAACTGGGAAAGGACAGAGCTGGTCACATCCCTTGAGCCACAAATCACTGATTAAAACCTCTTTTGCACAGTGTGGACACAATAAAGCAGGTTTCAGTGTGTGTGAGAGAGAAGAAGGCATGGAGAGAGGTGTCCCTTATCTTAATAAGAGTCTGATGAATTGCAGAATGCAGCCAGTTTTGGCTGCAAGCTAGAGTCCTGCAAAACATTCTAAAGCACTTTTTTTTCAAAGTTAAAAAGATGGCTTGAAGGTGAAGAAGGAAAAAAGCATCTGCACTCCAGTATGTTGCTCAGCTGGGGCTGAATTGCTGAACATCAGGCCAGTTGAAACCTTATTCTGCATCTTCTCAAGTCAGAATCCTGCCTTACGTACTGTACATGCCTATGTATACCAACCCACAGCCAAAGCCAAACAACTTAGTCCCCCAGCCAATGTTCCTATGCAAACCACCCGCCCATATAATGCATGCCAAGGCAATAGCCAATGGGGTAGCTGAGACAAAAGGCAAGCCAAGACAGTTGGGTGCCCTTCAGTGGCAGGATAGAAAAAGGCAGGACAGAAATACAGGATAGAAATACAGGATAAAAAGGCAGGATAGAAATACAGCAAATAAATAAGTAAACAAACAAATAAATAGCAGGAAGGCTGCTGTCCTTTCTTTGGGAGAAGTAATGAAGAAGAACTTTTCATTAGTGCATTCATGGCAGAGGCAAACTCTGGAATGGGGATATCCTGATTTGGAGCTCAGGGCACAATCCTAGAGGTGCTGTTGGGCCGACACTAGCCACTTGCATTGGCTCAATGCCACTAGTATCGACTCAAGGGCGCCAACCGGCACCCTTAGATCCATGCTGGTGCCACTGGACCACCCTAGCAGCAGCAGCATCAGTGGGGAAACTGGGTGGGTGGGCTGGAAGGCATGATGGCTCGGGGATAGGGGCAGGGTTGGCATGTGGCCGTTAGGCCGCATCCTAGCCTCTGCCCCCAGGCTGCATGGCCCCAATTCAGGCCATGTGGCGTCCTTGGCTCTGCACCTGCTATACAGCAGGCACAGATCCAAGGAGCACATAGGGGAGGCTGGAGCCTCCTCTGGGGCAAGGGCACAAATGTGGCTCCTGAGCACTCCCAAGCTGCGCTGGATCCAGTGGCTGTTCCAATGCAGTTTAGGATTGCACTCTCAGTCCGTGGGCCATTACAGCAGTGGTTCCCAAACGGTGAGCTATGGCTCCCCAGGGAGCCATGGAAGCCTTTCAAAAAAAACACAAAAAAACACCGCCCTATACAATGTATAGAATTGTAGCTTAATGGGGAGCCATGGCCAATGGCCCAGAAGGTCAAGGGAGCCGCCTGTCAAAAAACGTTTGGGAACCATTGAACTACAGTTACGTTACACCAGCTTTCTGCAGCTTGTGCAGGAGTGGGTCCTGCTTTGCCAATTTGCCCCTCCCCAACTGGGTTTAGCCTGCGCCCACTAGTATGGACGACTGTTAATTGCGTCTGTTCTATTTCTTTTTAAATTAACCCTAATATTGGAAGAAATATAGAATTATAATAAATAAAAACAATTACTTTATAGCACCTAAGGACTATGTGCAATCCAAAGGTTGAAACAAAGAAGCTATTTCTGCCATGCAGGAGTACAGTCTAATGGGCAGTCATACCCTTCCTTGCACTGAGATATACTGCAAAGGTATATGCAGAATACCTTCTCTCCCCACCCCCTTCATCCACCCATTCAGGCCCTAGTCAGGAGGGGCAAAAGCTCAACCTCGCTGGATTGAAAGCTCTCATCATGTCATGAATTTTCTAATTTTAGGACTGAATTGTATGCAAAGACAGCAGCCAGCCCTATGTGATATGATAGGATATGATGGGTGAGCCATCAGGAAATGAATATGTAAACTGCAATATGATCCCTAAGGGATCTTGGCTTTTTTGGAAAATAATCTTCCCAAGCAAACACAGGGCATGACAGGTTTCATTAAGTTTTCAGTTTACATGAGCACAGCTAGATAAATAGCTGACCTGATTTGGATGTTGGTAGATTTTGATTTGTGGAATTAATATAAAAGATGCTTTCCTAGTAATTAATTGCACTGCAGTGCCATTTCTTGTTAACTCATTGATGCCAGGAGAAGTATTTGGCTTTGTTTAACCAGGTGGAAAAAGCTCCTGGCCTGCCTACCAAAGAGTTAAAAATATTTACTCAACAAAAGCTAGTCTTTGAGTGTCTATATCCAAACATATTTAACCCTCACTGCAAGGCGAAGATAAACCTTTTGGATGTATGAGATTTAAAGAAACATATGAAGTTAAATCTTATTATTACCATATAACAGTGGTTCTCAAATGTTTTAGACTACAACCCACTTTTTAGAATGACACTCATGTTGGGACGCACCGGAACTTATGCCATTAACCTGGAAGTCATATCACACCTGGAAGTGACATCATCAAGCAGGTAGTTCCATCATTGTGACATAATAAAATGTTGCTCCTGGAATACAAACTGGCATTCTTGGTCTGTAGCAATTCTTGGACTGTAGCATTCTTGGATGGTAGCTATTGTACAACCATAAAACATCCCAGACAGAAAACAAGATTAGGACAAAATATTATGTAAAAGCACTGAACTAAACCCAATTAAAAAAAAAAACCTGCCTTGAAAATTCAAACTGTTAACAATTGCAAAAAGAATATAGCAAAAGTAAGGTCTGCAGCTTCTAATATAGCTACTCCCAGATTTCCATGACCACCTGACATCAGGTCATGATACACCAAGTGGGTCCTGATTCACAATTTGAGAAACACTGCCATATAAGAAAAACATAAGCTGCCTTTTTGGAGCATTCAGATTTAAATGAACGTGTTTGTTGTAGTACGTTCTTACAACGTTCCTGTACTACATTCCTACAGTACATAAACATTTTCAAAGTGAATGCACTGAGTAGAATGCACTTGTAGAATGAGTACATGATCCTATAAGAGCTAGGGCTGTAGAACCTTTGATACAGTGTATCTCCCAAATAAGCAACTCCCAAATGTAAAAGTTCTGTTTTCTTCTCTAGTATTTCCATATTTTCTCAAGAGGAGGGGTGAGTGGAACAGTAATTTGCACAACTCGAGCCAATAGATCTTCTCTATTGATAGGAGCAGTGGAACTTTTTCTACCAGCTGTGTGTGCATTTCTCTCTCTCTCTCTCTCTCTCTCATTTTTCCTAGAATTATACTCATGCAAGATCCCCAAACTGCATTTTGAATTCAGGATGAACAGCATCTTGTATATTCTATGGCAGTGTTTCCCAAACTGTGGGACTCATCTGTGGGTTGCGAACCAATTTCAGGTAGGTCGCAAAGCACCTAGAGCAGCCGTACTGAAACTATGGGAAGATGGGATGCTGGAAAGGGGGAGGGCTGTGTTGTTGTTCTGCTTGTATCAAGGTTGTACATATGCTTTTTTCTTTCTGATTCACTTTGCTATTGGAGAATGACACTACGAGTAGTGTCGGCCTGAGAGCACCGACGGTAAGCCTCCCTCATATCGGCTGAAGCCAGCCAGTGATAGGGAAGCTCCGTGTCCATCCGGATGCAGAATTGGTGGGGGGGGGGAGGTTGGGGGCAGGACGTGGGCGGACTTGGGATTTGGCCATAAGGCCGAATCCTAAGCTCAATTGGGAGGCCGCACAGTCTCCTTGGATCCGAGTAGCACAGACACAGATCCGAGTAGCGCATTGGGGAGGCTGGAGCCTCCCCTACGGTAAGGCTGCAAACATGTCCTTGCCGTGTCCTTGCCAATACTGTGTTAGATTTGGCACAGCTAGCCGGCCTTGCCAATTCAGCGCAGTATAGGATTGCGCTCTGAGAAATAACCCAACTTATTTTTGCACCCCCAGGAAAGCAGCAGGCTCTAGGATCACAATAACAGCATTTCTAGCTATGACATCAGTTCTGGTGAGTCCCGGACAGATTGTCATTCTAAAAAGTGGGTCCTGGAGCTAAAAAGATTGGGAACCACTGTTCTGTGGGGAGGGTCTTTTTTTTTTTTTTTTTTGAGAAAAATTCAGCTGTACATGGACTTCATGCAACCTGCCCCTTTTGAGCATAGCTGGAATTTTGTGTACAGTTGTGCATGTGTATATTCCATTGAACTGAAGGACAGTTGCACCTACATTACTGTGTACTGTTTCAATTTCCAGGACTTTATTTGATCTAAAACTGGGCAGAAAACCTCTGCATCAAAGGATGAAATCTGGATTCAGGTCATGAATTTTGATAGTTGTGAAACAAATCCATACCTGTCTACAGTAATATCTCAAAAACCTTTAGGCTTTTGAGAAAACACATCAATTTATGTTTTCATACTGTTTGCTTTTTATGTAAACCAGTACTGTATATGTTCAGTGTTCTTTACTGTTTCATTTTGCCCAAAGAGGGTATTTCTTTCACTTTTAGTTTAGTCTAGCATAGGGAATCAAAAAATGTGAAAGAATCTTTCTGATTCCTGAAACCAGTCTGTGTTCAGAGGTGATGTTTAGCACCTGGTACAAGAGAGTTAAGTCATGCATAGTATTCCAAAGTGATCACCAATTTGCTTGAACTGACTATTCAATTTTTCTTCCCTTTTAAAAATGATAGGTTTTCTAAAATTCCTCTCAGAGCACAATCCTTACCTGGAGTTAGGCCGGCACAGTTTGGCCAGCAAATTTTGCCTGGCCCAAGGGCTGCCAAAAAGTGCAATTGGACCACTTTTGGAATCAAGGAGGATGGTGCACATCTGTGTGCTGGCCTCTCTGAGGGCGCAATCTTAACTTGGGGTTACACCAGCACAGTTGGGCCAACAAAGTTTGGCCGGCACAAGGATCATTGTAAAGTGCATTTCGACCGCTCTCAGAGACAGGGAGGATGGTGCACATTTGTGTGCTGGCCTCCCTGACTCCAAGAGTACTTCATGGTGTCTCTTGTGGCAATCAAACATTGCTGGCCTTACTGTGCCAGCCTAACTCCAGGTTAGGATTGCGCCCTCAACAGAAGCTTCAGCATTAGACCTATGTCTCAGGTAAAACAGGTACGATGTATTAGCCAGAACAAGTGCAAAGCTCACGTTCTTTAGAACTGGAGGAGACCATGGACCTTTTCAGACTGTAAAGTTTCTAGACTGGGTGGTCACTGTTCTCAGCATCTTAGCTGAGGTACTAGTTCTCTGGCACATTCAGACTTTTGGAACAGAAAAACCAATGTGTCTGGGATGAAAAGGGCAAGTAGCCTTGGGCATCCAATGTGTGGCCTGATTCTAAGCTGATCATATGTGACAAAATAGATCATACACCAATAAATACTTTTATTGGTGCCAAAGTCTGAAAGAAAGTCCCAATTTTTTTTCAGTAGTTTCAGCCACAGGCAGTGATTCAAGGAGAAAACCAGACTTTACAAGGGGACAAGCCTCCTTTAGAATCTCTCTTTTGCTCCATCTCACTCTCTCCTTCTGTCTCTTCATTTTTCCCCTCCTGCTTCCCTCCCCTTTCATCCCTCAAAAGCCAAAGTTGTTACTCTGAGCCTTTTTTGAGAGAACCGAGATGAAATTCTTGTGTTGGCACGGCTGATGTTAATGGCTAACATTGGGGGCAAAGGTCCTTGAAGGCCCCCACATCTGCAGCTTTGTACAGGCCTCACCTCTGAAAGGCCTCAAAGTGTGTAGCCAGCCAAGGCCTAATGTGTATTAGCAAGACAAAGGCCTGAGGAGGGGAGGAGAGGGGATGAGCTTTAATTTAGTGAAGATTTATTAGGGCCTCATGAAATCGGCCTGAGCCACCCATTTTCTATATCATCTGCACACATCTAAAGGGGATGGCTTTGTTGTGGGGAGATGGTCATTTAGAATTATCTAGCAACAAATCTTGCCAGGATAAAAGCGACAGAGACAGGAGCAGGACACAGAGGCAAGTTCACACTCTCTGTTCAAAGCCCAAAATCTGGAAATATGTAAATGTGGGGATTGCCATTCATGCTAGAACCTTCCCCTCCATTTTTATTTGCAGGATGCTGGCGAATGCATTTTCCTTTATCTGAGATCTTGTTCTTGCAAGTATATGGAGAGATTTTACAGATGTGGTTAGGGCAGGTGAGGAAGTGGTGATCAGGTGTTAAAAGAATGCATTTTAGACTCCATCCTGTGGAAGAGACGAGTTGAACAGATTGCTGATCATTCTGTGGTTACTGCTCTGTTCAACATAACTGTTAAAATTATGTGCTTGGATATAGACTGGATTGCCATAAAAACTGCAAAGGGAGTCCAATGGTTCTTATTGTCAGTAACTTCAGGAGATGGTATGGCAAGAAAGAAGAAAACAACAACAAAAACCTAACATATGCATGCTAGTTTTCACACAGAACTGTTTCCCAGCCAGCCTCCTTACTCAAGTCATAAAAAAAAAACCACACACATAGAGTGGACGATTCCTGCTGATATCATACAAGAATAATGAACGAGGTCAGTGTTTCTCAAACTGTGAGTCGGGTGGATCTCATTTGGTGGATCACATCTGATGTCAGGTGGGTCGCAGAAAGCTGGGAGCACCTGCAGACCTTCTGTTGCTATATTCCTGTTGTGAGTGTTAACAGTTTGAATTTCAGGGTTTTTTAAAATTTTGTTTTCAGTTCAGTGCTTTTCCATAATATTTTGTCCTAATCTTGCTTTCTGTATGGGATATTTCATGGTTGTGCAATTGCTACAGTCCAAGAATGCCAGTTTGCATTCCAGGAGCATCATTTTATTATTATTTGTATTTATTTTGAATAATTTATACCCCATCTTTCCCATGCCAAAGCAAATGCCCAAGGTGGCTTACATGGGTAGGCTAGTTTAAACCACCATTTTTCAATTCCCCCCCCCCCAAATATACAGTATTCTGCGATTCATGGAATCCTCAGTCCCAGATGTAGCCTTCACAGTGTGGTTCTTTCCTCTGGCCATATGACAGCAACCTTCAGCCAGTGATCGTAAGTCCAGCCTGAACAGGTCCTCAAGGTTGGACTCCCTTCTTTTGCTGGCTGGCCTTCTCACAACATTCCTGCACTGGCTAATCAGCTCCACAGTAACCCCGTTCTGCCACAACAGGTACTGCAGCTTGTCACAGCCTGGCCTTCTGTCTCCCATCAAAAAATAGATCACAGATTCTCCTGCTTAAATTCAGACAGTATCAGCAGCTCAACCATCAGTCCACACCTCCTGCCCAATGTCACAATGACTGCACTTCCTGCTTGATGATGTCACTTCCAGCCATTACATTACTTCCTGATTAATGACATCACTTTGGGTGGGTCCCAACATGAGTGCCATTCTGAAAAGTGGATCCCAATTGAAAATGTTCAAGAACCACTGATCTAGCAGTCAAATTCCAATGATACCAGATGTTGACTCAGCTGGGAAGATATTTTCTTCATGTTTTTCTGGAGGCATGAGACTTGGGAAAACATTTTGAGCTCTGTCTTACTGTAAAAACCAGTGGGGAGGCGCTTATGAGGTCCGTGACCTTTGACTGACCATAAAGCTAGGAGGCGGCTCTTTCAGTGTCAAGTGTTGCCCCCACATAGAACTCAGCATTCCAGGAGCATCATTTTATTATGTCACAAAGACAGCACTTCCTGCTTGGTGATGTCACTTTCAGCTGTGACATCACTTCCAGTTTAATGACATCACTTCCGATGGGTCCTGACACAAGTGCCATTTTATAAAGTGGGTCACGGTCTAAAATGTTTGAGAATCACTGAACTAGGTGACCTGATGTGTGGTCATGATAGGCATGGTCTTCTGTGGGTTTCCTGATATTAAAAGCGTTTGAAACATCTGACTCTGCAATCCTATACACACTTTCTTGGGAGTAAGCCCTATTGAACACAATGGGACTGATTCTGAGTTGACATGCATAGGATTGTACAGTCAGATACTGTACATTCCATTATTACAGTCCAGCTTGAACAGGAGCCTTGCAGGAAAACTGCAAATTGTGACACTGCCTTTTCACTTGTTCTCTATGGCATGAAAAGAGTCAGTTCCTTACTTGTGTACAGTATGCCAGGAAGATCTTGGCACAGGAACACATTAACAAAAAGTTGGCAGTCCTGTTTAATTTAATTTGATTGTTGGAAAGATTTATATCCTGCCTTTCAAAGCATAGACTTCCCCAGGCAGCTAATATATAGGCAGTACTGATGCTCACACAAGTGTAGTTCTAATATTTAGCTCATAATAAAAATACCAGACATTTGAGAGTAGAACGCCTTGCAAAGATCAGAGTTTGTTTCAAACAGAATCAGTACACCAGGATCTCTCTGGGGAAGCAAAAGGTTATTCAGATGAGGATATTGGAAGGCAGATGTTCGTGAGGAATACAGTAAGCAGGGGAAAGGAATGTGAAAGTAGCAATCAAGCTGCATGTTTCCATGGACTTAATGGTCCTTTTGCTTTGTGGGCTGTAAAGTCATGTCAGCCCTAATCTATCCTTAATGAGCTCTCTCCTTCTCTCTGTTGTGAAGGGATACTCACCAGTAAATGCAAATTAACACACAATTGTCTTGTCAGTAATTGTCAAAGGCAATCTATTCCTCCTACTTCCTGAGCAAATGCCTATCTGCATCCACCCCCCTCCCTTGAAAGCTCCTTAGGCATCATGTGCTGCTTCCCTCTTTTGTATGTTTTGCTCATATTCAAGTAAGTAAACATCAGTGATCACAGACTAGATAAATAGCTAGAGAGGATCCATTCCATGTACATTGCTTGCCCCCTCCCCAAACTGCTAGACAGAAAGCCCAACTAGCTTTCTTATTGTTTAAAGCTGAATATGACTCTGAGGAAGATAGATGCCGGGGCTGAATGTGCTCTCCCGAACAAACAGAATATACTGAGGGCTAAGGTTTAAAAGCAGTGATGGGATCAGCTAACGACTCGGGGGAACACTGGGCGGCAGCAGGAAGGCTGGGCGGTACTTCCAGGTGATTGACAGCCCGTCCGTCCAGGTCTGCTGCCTGCCTGCCCGCCGTACGGGCTGCCCTGGCCACGGAGGGGGTGCCCGCTCACCGGGGGGATGGGTGGGGCCCCCCGGGTGCCAGGGCGCGCAGCGGAGGGGCGCGCCACCCGGGGGCAGCCCGTGTGGCGGGCGGGCGGGCGACAGACCTGAACGGATGGGCTGTCAATCACCCGGAAGTCCCACCCAGCCTTCCTGCTGCCCGCCCAGCATTCCCCTGAGTCGTTAGCTGATCCCATCACTGTTTAAAAGGTGTTAGAAACATGAATTTTGCCTATGAGATTTGCAAACTTGGAAACATTTGGAGTGAATGGCCTGTGAAACATGGATGTCCTTGTGTCTTTCTAACCATTCTGCTCCTTGAGCCTGCTCATTCTCTGAAGTTATCTGGAGGTCGTCTAGTTGGAACACGGGCGAAGGCCCTTCTCAATGGAAGCACCAAAGCTCTGGACCTGCTTGCCTCAGGAAATCCATCTAGCTGACACTGTGTTTTCTGCTGCATTTGAATAAAAAAAATTTTTTTTTTAATAGAGATATTTACTGCCAATCCTATCCAGCCCAGGCGCAGTGGGGCCACGAGGTCCACTCTGTATCAAACACTGGCTTTGAGCAGGAGGCAGCCTGCTCCAAGGGGCTACTTGGATCTTCAACAGCTAACTTGTTGGTGCAGAATGAAGTAGCCCCTTGTAGGGCTGACAGGCCTGGGAAGCGAGTTAGAATAAACGGAGGCTTGGTCTGCCATCTGTTCTGCCAGAAACTCCTGCTGGGCCTCCCTCAGAGCCCTGGTGCCCACACCAGGCTGGCTGGTTTCCCCTTTAAGCAGCCCTGGTGCAATAATGGAGGGAACACGGCTGGGCCTTACCTCCAGCCACGCCGCTCAACCTCAGTCCCGAGCCAGATAGTTCAAAATTCAGTTAGTCCGTGATCCAAGTTCTGTAGTCCATAGGCCAGTCCAATGATCAGTATGCCAGGTCAGTCCAGGTCCAAGTTGCACCAAGCCAAACCGACATCCAAGCTCGTAGTCAGTAGTCCATACACATGGGCCATATACAGGCTTGTCAGTCCGTTCTCTCCACTTGCACCAAACTTTGCTCCTACCATACCGGTATGCTGCTCCTGCCTCTACATGTATACATCTGCAGGCCTATCAGAGACTGTTGCTGGGCAGACTATAGCTAATCAGCCACACCCATCTGCACCTGTGCCTCAGTCACTCAGTGTGCAGTTAGTTAGAACCTGCTGAGTGACTCAGCACTTCTGCCTCTAACCAGCCCTCATTAGCCTGCCTAGACTACAGCTGTGCTCCTGAGGACAGTAGGAGTTCCGGGGTTAGCCCTGTGTGCTCTGGAATCACCAGGGAGGGCACTGCTGACACCACAAGCTATGTCCATTACACCATCCCTGCCCCCTCTTGGGCTTGAAACACCCCTTCCCCACCCTCCCTCCAACCTGAAACTTTCCTCACTTATGCCGTTCCCCAGCCTCGCCGCTGTGGCTGTCTGTCGCAGCACTTACCTGCCTTGGCGACCATCAGGTGGGATGCAGCAATCATGGGCAGTAGCATCTGGAGGGGGACAGGGTGCTAAGTTTCGCAAGGCACCTTACCCTGCCATGTGAACTGCTCCTCTCCTTCACTGTTTTAGCCAGTAAGCCACATGGAGGTGTTGCTTTCCCCTCTAGAACTGGATATGATGGCACGGGAGAGGAGTGGTTCCCACGGCAAGGTAAGGCTCCTTGCAAAACTGAGCTCCCCACCCCCCTCTACAGATGCTACTGATCATGGGACAGCACAGGCCTTCCTTCTAGCACTTCTTGGTCATGTGCTGTCCTTATGGCACTTTTATTACACCCACGCTGGAATTGCAGCACCAGACTCTAGGAATTTATGACTGGACTGTCCAGCTCAGCTGGCTGTTTTGTTATCTGTTGTTTATGCTATGTCCCTACTAATGTGGTTTTGATTAATTGATCTTTTTATTGTGTAGTGATTGATTTTAACAATTTGTTAGGCACTCTGAATGCTAGAGTTGAAAGGTGGAATATAATGTCTGTGAGGAAGGAAGGAAGGAAGGAAGGAAGGAAGGAAGGAAGGAAGGAAGGAGCGATCCAACTTTATGTATACCAACAAGAGGAAATCTGTATCTTTTCTTAACCTATTATTCTAGGACCAACTGAGCAAACTGTTATTTAAATAGTAATTATACAGATAGGTCATCATTTTCATCTTTTTTAGGAAATGTTGACCCAGCAAACTGAGCATAGATGTTCCTAACCTATCGAAACAACGTGCTTCATGAGAAGCACATGACAAATCATGTTTCAGATGCTTTCCATCATGTGGTGAGCCACAATTTTCTGGACACTTTCACAAGATAGAATCACCACCCTGCAAAAGGTCAGCTCATGGTGCTTTCAATATGCAATTATGAGATCAAACTGGCTGTGCGAATTGGATTTCAGTGGCCTCTTGTTCTGAAAACCACCACTCATTAGCCCACGTCCTGGTCATAATACCAGAGGACGAATAGCTGAATTTGGCATTGAGCTGGTGCTGCTGCCCTTTTCTTTATGAACAACATTTTTGACTTGAGTGACAGGGCAATGGGTTACTCTATTCAGAAGGGATTAGCTAGCTCTTACTTGACTCTTTCTCCTGAGGGCAGAAAAGGGAACCTGGTAATTAGCTGCCAGTAGAGATTTGCTTGTGAAACTATTTGCAACATCTACCTTTCGGCTCCAACAGCATCACACCTTGAGTTTTCCGTTCTTTCAGTTTCACAGTCAACAATCATAAAAGGCCTCCTATCCCATTCCTGTAGTGGAGTTCATTATCTGAGGTATCTCTTGCGTCAAGTTTCATAGGGATAGGAGTACAACTTCACATACCTATTGGATGTACCACCAGAAGTGACTAGCAATGATATCATGGCCAGTCACTTCCAGGTTGGGAAGGCCAGACACAATGCAACAAACACCAGTAAGAGGTGAGAGGGTGGGTGAGAGTGCTTTCTCATGTGCTCAAAAAGCATGCGCTGGAGAGCTGCCAACCAAACCCAGCCTCTTACCTCGGTTTGTTATGTCCATTTCTGGTCTTGCTGCTGGGTAGCAGATATCAGGGTGTCCTGTATGTACCACCAGATACCACCCCAAGTACCTCTGGTGGTACACATACCACTGGTTGAGAAACACTGTTCTAAACCACTGGTTCCCAAACCATGGTCTGTGGACTGCAGAGACTCTGAGAAGTGTCTGTGAGAAGAAGAAAAAAGTCACCTTCAATCACTTCCCTTCCTCAGCACCCATAAAAGCCTGGCACAGCTCATTATGCAAAACTGATGTCAGACAGGTGTTGGTCCAATGTTGGTTTTGCATCCAAGAAGCAAATTGTTGTATTATCCCATCCCCAACACTGGTGGTCACCTAACTACCACCAGGTGGTATAGGGAATAGGGGAAGATGCAGGGCCAATGAGCAGGTGGTGCCTGATCATCTGCAGATTTTTCATCCACAGATTTGACATAATCTGAGTCCCCTGACCTGTGTTGAATCCCAACCAGACCAGACCTGAACCTTCCAAATGCCATCAGACCTGTGCGCCAGTTGTGTCTGGGGGGCGGGCGTAATTCTGAGGGTAGGGGAAGCAACATGAAGCTTCCCTGGCCCTCAGAATGTCTTCTACAGCTAAAAAAGTAATCACTTCCTGTTTGGGGGATAAACTGGAAGTGACGTTTTTCTGCCTTTAAAAAGCATTCTGTGGGCTGGGGAGGCCATGCAAGGCTTCCCTGGCCCTCAGAATGCCTTTTAAAGGTCAAAAAGGTCACTTCTGGTTTTCCCTCAAAAACCGGAAGTGATTTTTTTTTATTTTTTTGCCTGTAGAAGGCATTCTGAGGACCGGGGAGGCCACAGCTTCAGTCACGTTTGGAGTCTGGAGTGTCTAACCTATGGCTTTTATTTTCCATGGGTTTTGGCATCTGTGGTGGGGGTTCCAAGGACAGATCCCCTGCAGATGCCAAAGCATCAGCTGTATACTGCTGGGATGACATCCTCACCAGCTGTTAGGAATGAGCAACACAGCAACTGCTAACCATGGGGAGATGTTCCAAACACACAAATACAAGGATGCCATCACATTCTCACCCCCTGCAGGAGTATTTCAGGAGGGGTGAAAGCAAAGAATTGCTAGGAATCCCAAGTCCCCTTATGACATTTGTACAAACACACAAGCCCAAGACCTGTCTTTTTGACAACAGCAGGCTGGAAAGATAGCTCCCTTAGAAGAGGATAGTTACGTGAAACCAAAGCACATGTTTGCAGAGGCAGATCTACAGGGCGGGCAAAGCTCTAAGTGTTGCAAGAAGCCTCATGTAAATCCCTCCTCTCCCTTGCTGCTGTAGCCAGTAAGCAACGCCAAGATGTTGCTGTTCCCTGTGAGGATTGGCTAAAACGGTGCAGGAGAGGAGTGATTTCCACTGCAAGGTAAGGCTTCTTGCAAAACTTAGAGCTTTGCCCGCCCTTAGATCTGCCTCTGCATGTTTGTCCAGGACAAGAGTTTGTGTCCCTGTGGGGGCATCCAACTGGAAGCCAGTCTTTTGCCCAGGAGTCTTCTCTTTTCCTCCCTGCCTTATCCCGCATCATGGGACAAGCACAGGCAACAACACAGGATACCGATAGTTTGTGGCATCAAGATGCAGGCTTGAAGCTAGGTTAGAAACGTCGGTGCCCAGGCAAGCGACTTGTCTTAACCAGCAAGGCACCCCAAATCTGCAGCTCCCTTGCCGTCTCCACCTGTCGCTGACCCAAGCCACATCAGGTCATGTCATGGCTGCTGGGACAGCCTTGTTCATATGTATCAAAGCATAGGAAGGAGCACTGAACCAGGCACGATGGTTCACACACACCTGTTAGCCAAGCTGCGAAGAATGTCCATCCACTCAAGGCAGCCAAGTGGCTGAATAGCTTAAGGCTTAACTCTCTGTGAGCAGTCATTTAAGGGAAGCATCAAAAATGTGTCCTTGCTGCCTCTCGGCCCCTCAGGGATACTAGTTCAAATTTCATTAGGATACGTCTAGGAGCATGAGCCTGGCTGCTTCTCCAGTTTTCTAGGCTCTAACCTGGTGGATATTCAAAGTCCAAAGGCATTTTCCTCTTTGTTCTTCATTGCTCTGAAAGGGAAAGGCACAAAGGTAATAAATACAGACGGAACTGGCCCCACTGGGAGAGGAGTGACAACAATATGAGGAAAAGAGACCAGAGCCGAACATTTGTCACCCTACATTAGTCATTAGTCTTCAAGTCAAAACAGACAGTTCAAGTGCCGCACTTCAAAGTCTTCAACACTGTTTGCTCCAAAGGATCTCAGTGCTTGTCCTAGGGAAGAAAGAAGCCTGGAGGGGTCCGATTGTGGGTACTGATTCCTTCAATGTCCCCTACAGCAGTGGTTCTCAAACGTTTTAGCACTGGGATCCACTATTTAAAATGACAATCTGTCAGAACAAGCTGTTGGAAGTGATGTCATTAACCTGGAAGAGATATCATGGCTAGAAGTGACATCATCAAGCAGGAAACATTTTTCCACAACAAGATCAAATCAACTGATTAAGTAACTAGGGGCACAATCCTATAAATGTGCTGGGTCGTCGCAAGCTTGCGTCAGACCTGCACTGTTGCAAACATGCCATCAGGCATGTCTCAGTTGGTGCAAGGGGGCAGGCAACAGCCCAGTTATGCAGTGGACAGCTGAGGTAAGCCCCCCGCGCCAGCCAAGTTTGGCCAGCACGGGAGCTTTTCTGGGCAGGCTTCAGAGGTGGAAGGGATGCGGAGGGAGGGCCGAACAGGGCAGGGGGAGGGCATTCCTGCAGGTGGGGTGGCCCGGGAAAGAGGGAGGAGCCAGGATCTGGCCGTTAGGAATTGGCCAATAAGGTTTGGCCGATCTGGACTGCTGTGGACATCTCAGACTTGCGCCTGCTATTTTGCAGGTGCAGGTCCGAGCAGCCTCATCAGGCTGCTTGGGGCTTACTGTGGGGTAAGGGGACAAATGTCCCACGGTGAGCTGCAGCTGCCTCCTACCTTGGTTAGTATGCCTGCCTGCTCCTGCCCAAGTGAGGATTGGGCTGCCAATTAAACATTTGCAACAAATATATCTTTAAAAAATATTTAAAATAAAGAAGAATCTGCCTAGCCCTCCCAAGCAGTTGCAGATTTGTTTGTTTTTAAAAAAACATCCCCAAGCATCCCAAAGACTGCAATCCTAGCCACACTTACTAGAGAGAAAGCCCCAGTGACTATCATTGTTAAAAGCATATACATAGTAGCCTGTTAAAAGTACAGATCTGTAACATTTCCCCAAATGCAGTAACATACCACAGTAGCATCAAGTCTAATATATTAAAAATAAAATACATATTGACATGAGGACCCACCTGAAATTGACTTGTGACCCACCTAGTGGGTCCTGACCCACAGTTTGAGAAACACTACCCTGGCTCAATGCCCAATCTAAAGTTTTATTGCCATTACAGTATCATATTTGATTTTAATTCAAATTCTGATAATCTTATCTTCTATATTCAGTACCATTGAATACAGTTATTTTCCCTTTCCCTTTCCAAAGTTAAACCCAAGTCCCAAGGACCAGATCATACCGTTGGCTATACAGTTCCAAAGGAGTTCAGATTTGGACTACAGTGAGCCTGCAGTAGAAGCACCATAATTAAGGGGGGCACCACAGACTACACCTGACACACAGTGTCATTTAAGGGTGGATTGCTTAGTAAGCCCCATTCATCATAATGGGACAGAAAGGAGGAATTGGTCTCAAAAGTAACTTATGCCTAATCTGTGTATGTTTCTGTGATAACCAGCACCTTGGATCTGTCATGAATTAACATTCTTTTAGGACTGAATATTAAATGCAGTTTGCTTGAAGGAGCCCAAAACAACCTTTTGCAACCTACTTGCCTTAAAAGTTCCATCACTATTAAGAAAGAACAATGCAGTTTGCATGGGATCTTGGGCCATTAAGGCCATATGACCTTCCATAAAGAGCCATCACTGGGCTGCTATGCTTGCAACGAACTCAAGGTTTTGCTCTACTCCAGATGGGTATGTTTCTTCATTGCACTTGGCGACACCAAGATTGCTCTCGCTTATATTGCATTTTGCATAATAAGATTTGGTTGTCGCTTTTACACGGTGTACTGTAGACCTTGTCAATGATGGTTATAGTAGAGTGTTGCCTTCCAAGGGTGATTTACCATCTTTGGAAAAGGGCCCAAACACAAAAGCCTGTAATGATTTCAAAAGCAAATTAAAGCTGTGTGGAGTGTCTTTCCCTGCCAGGTCTAGAGTGTCAATGTTGTGGAAAGAAACGGAGACTGAGAATGCAATCTTAACCTGAAGTTAGGCTGGCACAGTTAGACCAGCAAAGTTTAGTTGGCACAAAGGCCACCGTAAAGGGAGTTTGGAGTACCCTCAGAGTCAAGGAGGATGGTGCACATCTGTGTGCTGGCCTCTCTGACTCTGAGAGTGGTCCGAACATACTTAACAATGTCTCTTGTGCCGGCCAAACTTTGCTGGCCTAACTGTGCCAGCCTAAATCCAGGTTAGGACTGTGCCCTGAAGCAAAGTAATTTTCCCCATATAGATGTCCGTGCAGACATATTTCACAAGTACTTGAAGTTGGAAAAAAAATCAGCTTACAAAAGTTACTTCAACCCTTTCATGTTTGTTTGGCCCTTGAGGAAAGACAAAGGAGATGGGATCTCAAAGGTGCTGTGAAATAATTTGTTATTTATGTACCATATTTTTATCCCACCTTTCTCCCCCTACGGAGTCCCAGTAATAAGCATCCGCTATTCCTGAACCCAATGGCTCTTCAGCAGCAAATTGCACAGTTACGAAGGAAATTTCATTCTAAACAAGCTGCTGCCTCTCCTGTGGTTGTGATGTTCAGGAAATTGCCTTGTGACAAACTGCTTCTGCAATCCCCGCAGAGGTCACTAAAGCCTAAGACCCACGCTAGCACAGGGTGTGGGTTGGGCACAACACAGCATCCTTTCAGACCCAGGATTTCCATGGTTCAGAATGAAGGCAAGGTTTGAACGTATGAGCAGAATGAAAAGTGGCTTGAACTGGAAAGAATTGCTTCTCTGAAGAAGGGAGGTGTGGAGTTTCTTCGAAACACTGTCAGTGCAGAGCAGCCTCTCCCAGGGAGTTGTTGCAATTAAGCTTCTCACAATCCACACGTTCATTATTCATTAATGAACTGGCTGAAAAAATGATACTAGTTTTGTCAATTAACGTTGTCAGTGTGCCCATCTATCATACAGAGTGTTCTGGGTACCCATCTCTCTCTCTAGCTCAGAGTGCGATCCTCACCTGGAGTTAGGCTGGCACAGTTAGGCCTGCAAAGTTTGGCTGGCACAAGGGACACCATAAAGTATGTTTGGACCACTCTCACAGTCAGAGAGGCCAGCACACAGATCTGCACCATCCTCCCTGACTCTGAGTGTGGTGCAAACGTGCTTTATGGTGGCCCTTGTGCTGGCCAAACGTTGCTGGCCTAACTGTGCCAGCCTAACTCCAGGTGAGGATTGTGCTCTCAGATAGATAGATAGATAGATAGATAGATAGATAGATAGATAGATAGATA
>JAJKFI010034189.1:0-45584 GCA_029204185.1 Lerista edwardsae | reverse complement strand
GCAGCCATTCTGATGGGCATGTGCTGCACCCTGCAGTGGGGGGGGGGCAGTCCTCAAGGTCAAGGAAGGTTTGTTCCCTTATCTTGGTGACGCTTGGTGAAAGTTGGTTAGGACTGGGCCCTAAATCAGCCACTGGAACAAAGTGCCAAATGGAAAAGATGCCCTTTGCACACCCTCTGGGAAGCCAATCAAGAGGGGGAATTGTGGACCTTAGCAAGGACCATACATGGTGGACCATAAATTGGGAGCAATTGATGTATAAGCCTGGTTCCTCTCTGTGGCAGATGGAATCTGAAGCAGGGCCCTTTTGAAGAGAATCAGCCCTTGTAGGAAAATAATAAGAACAGATACTCTCCGAGATATTTGACACTCAAGCTGTGAATTTGGTAAAACGAAAGCAGAAACACCAGCACTTGACCTATTCTAAAGGTTAGGAATTTGGAATAAGCGACAAGGATTTGCCAGTCTGGAGGCCAGCAGGGATCTGGGAATGGAATACAGATTTCTCGGTCCAGTCAATGACTGCTATGCATTGGGAGACACCATGACTCTGGGTGCAATCCTAACCTAGAGTTAGGACAGCATAGTTAGGTCTGCAAAGTTCAGCCGGCACAAGGGCCACCATAAAGTGCGTTTGGACCACTCTTGGAGTCAGGGAGGATGGCGCGCATCAGTGTGCTGGCCTCTCAGCCTCCAAGAGTAGACTAAACATATTTTACGGTGTCCCTTTTTACAGTGGCCTATTTTACGGTGGCCAAACTTTGCTGGCCTAACTGGCCTAACTGCAGCCTAACTCCAGGTTAGGATTGTGCTGTCTGTCTGTTTCTTGGTGCCAGCAGACTACTCAAGGAAACCTCAGTATGGGCAGACTCATAGGAAGACAAAAATATGCAGTTGATACTAGCATGGTGAATATCAGGGAATATACTGTACAAACAATTCATATTGGGTTGTTCCACCCAGTTTCAGGGATTGTTTTTCCCCCATGTAGCTGGTTTGCATTCATGGTGAACAGAAGTGTGTGACGCAGACCCCACTGAGTGCCAGTCATGCCTTTATCCCTAAAGCTACCAGTGAGAGCCATCAGTCCCACACGATGCGTGAAGGTTAGGAAAAGAGGCTTGCGGCGGCAGCAGGCTCCTTTTCTTCCATCACTCCGGCAGGCTTCCACTTCAAATGACAACACTCCACTGCCTTGATGGTTTTCATTGTGGCAATGGGCATTTGTATTGGAAAGTGCTGGCATGCCCCGTAGGGCTCAGTGCTCTTTGCTACCTCAGCAAGTTGACTCCATATGGAGGAGAGTTCCCTGGGTTAAATATTTACCAGATGAGCCGTGGTGTTTCCCATCAAACAGAAGATCTTCCGTCTAGGCTGCTCTGAGTCTTTGTGCCTTAATGCCTGGTGGGCTCTCTGGGGAGAGGTGCTGAATGAGCTGCCTAAGGCCAAACACCAACAGAGAGAAAGCACATTGTCCCCCACCCTCCCCCTTTACTGCCTGTGCATTAGATCAGAGCTGCTTGGTGTAACACAGACTCACCAAGTGCAGCTTACTGGGAGAAATCAGCCTCGTCCTGCGTGTTTGTGTTTATGTGTGTTGCCATTCAGGAAAGAGATCTGAGCGAGCGAGCTGGAGAGCATCACCTTGGCATGCTGCAGCTGTCAAACATGGCAAACAACATTTAGACAGATGACATTGTAATGCCCCTTTCCCCGTCAACACTGCATCCACGCTGGTTGAGGATTGTATACAGTTCAACTGATCCCCCATCAAAAACGTGGTTAATATTGTGCAGGGATCTGGAATGTCATCTGCATGATGGAAGAACAAAGTGGTTAGAGTCATGCCTGTGTGGGGATTTTTTTTTTTGGGAGGGGGGAGGAAGGGGAGTGTTCAGATGAACTAACTCAGAGCAATCCTAACCGGCTGAAAGGCTGGCCCAAGTCTCTTGTGCCGTAAAGTGCATGTGTGTCAGTTCTAGAGGAGATTGGCCAGTGCATGGACATGTGCTGGCCATGTGAAGCCGGCTCCCGGGCCCAAAGGTAAGGCTGGCCTTCTTAAGCTGGCACAGGGACTCCAGGAAGGCTGCAGGAGGTGGAACAGGGTGGGAGAATGGGCAGCAGGGGGCAGGGGGAGGCGAGGAACAGGCAGGCCCTTGGGTGGCCCAGCCTGGAGAGGGGTGTGGAGACTAGATCCAGCCTTTGGACCAGATCCTAAGTCCCTGGGCCTGGCTGATCCTGATTTGGCTGCTCGGAGTTGCACCTCTGATTTTGGCAGCACAGCTCTGAGGAGCCCCGTCTCGGCCACTGTGAGCTACCTGAGGAAAGCCCTAGGCTGAGTATAGGGCAGGTGGGCCAGCTTGCCTATTCCAGCCCGGGGTTCGGATTGTGCTTCCAGCCTTGCAAGTCACAACTGGGCCTGTCCCAGCATGAATGCCCATTAGTCTTTGTGGCAGACAGGGGAACCAGTAAGGTCAGCACAAGCGACCTAGTTCATGTTGATGAATGTTCCACAGAATCCCACACAGAATCCCATGCAACAAGCTAACTTTTTTTTCAGGACTTCCAGACTCTTCAATGTACAACTGGTATGTGATGCAGCTGCAGACTCTCTGGAGCTGAATCATTGGTGACTTGCTCCAAGCAACCACGCTGTTGCTGATTAAATTTTTCACCTATATTCCTTCCATGATGCACCTGGGTTAGTGTTATCTGCATTAGTTACGATGTTATCTGCATTAGTGCAGATACAGGAGATTGCAATTTAACTCATCAGGTCAAACCTCTAGAATTCTATTTATCATATTTCATTGCCTGAAATGTGTTTCTTTTTGCACTGTCACCTTAAGGGATTTAAGGGGTGGAATGGGTGGGATACTACCATATTGGTTGAATGGCCAGAGCTGCAAACATCATAATATCCAGTAACTGTGATAGTGTTTTTCTGTCAAATGTTTGTTTTGCTTCACTGTGGATGTTGGTGGTGGCATCAGAAACAAGGCTGGCAAATCTGGCAAACACAAAGGAACAGCCAGACAGTTTTCAGTGGCACTAGCTAGGAAGTAGTGACTGAACAGCACATCCAAACTAAAGCAGGACATGGTGAGACACTGTAGAGATCTCCAGGAGCAAGTACAATAGTGTCTGAATTTGACTCGCCATATGTGGGGAGTTTCAGCATTCACCACTAGAGGGCACTTCAAACTCAACAATGACTTGAATGAAGGTCGGCCAGTACACATCTGATGGAGGCTTCACTCTTATAATGTCTTTTGACTTAGCTACCAATAGTGCCAAAAGATTTCAGGCAATTTTCAAAGCATGTTGCAAGCAACTCAAAACACAGAACTATGTGTTAGAAAAGTGACATAAAAAATGGAAGGGGGGTGTCATGAATTGTTATGGACAATGAGGCAATAAAGCACATTTAAGATGTTGTAAAATGAAGAAGTAGTAATGTATGGCTGTGAGAGCTGGGCCATAAGGAAGGCAGAGCCCGAAGAATAAGATGCTTTTGAATTATGATGTTGGAAACGACTCTTGAGAGTCTCCTGGACTGCAAGGAGATGCAATCTTACAGGAAGTCAAAGCTGTTTGCTCCCTGCAAGGACAAATCCTGAAGCTTTAGCTCAAGTACTTTGGCCACCTCATGAGAAAAGAGGACTCTTTAGAAAAGACCCTCATGCTGGGAAAGATTGAAGGCAAAAGGAGAAGAGGGCGGCAGAGGATGAGATGGTTAGACAGTGTAAACATGAAATTGGGTGAACTCCAAAAAAATTTTAGAAGAGAAAGAACAATATATTAAAAGACTTCATACATTTTTGCTCAGAATGAAAATGGAAGACGAAACAGTAAAAGAAGCAATGATTAAATGGGCAAAAAATATTGGACATGAGATACTTTTAGAGGAATGGGAAAAAGTATGGAAAACGAATATTAAAATTACCAAAGCTACATCATTTAAGGAAAACATATATAAGATGTTTTATAGATGGCATATAACACCTGAAAAAAATCTAAGATGTATGGGGGTATTTCAAATAAATGTTGGAAATGCGAGATAACAGAAGGGACGTATTATCATATGTGGTGGACGTGTCACAAAGCGAAAAAGTATTGGCAGAGTATACATGGAATGCTACAAGAAATTTTGAAATGTAAGATCCCGTTTAAACCAGAAATGTTTTTATTAAACATGTTAACAGATGTACAAGATGTAAATAAGAAACATATTATTATACATGTGGTAGCTGCAGCTAGATTATTATTTGCGCAAAAGTGGAAAAATGATGAAGCTTCAAAACTGGAACAGTTGATAGAAAAAATTAATGAAATAGCAGAGATGGATGTATTAACTGAAAGATTAAGAGAGAGAAAGATAAACAAAATTAGACAATATTGGAAACCTTTTTATGATTGGATTGATACACAGTGCTGAGATATGAAATTAGATAAAGGATTTAGAATTTTATTCAACAATTTATAGCTAATGATGATAAGAAATAGTCCTAGGAAGTTACAAAAAGAAAGTAGAAAATATGAGTATGTTTATAAGATTGATGAGATGCACAACGATTTACCTTGTGTATGTACCTTAGTCTTAACCCTATCCCTTCATGCCCCTTTATTCCTTACCCATACCTTTAATAAAAATAGAAATTATTATAAAAAAATAATAAAAAAAAGAAATTGGGCGAACTCCGGAAGCTAGTGGAGGATAGGGAGGCCTGGCGTGCTGTGGTCCATGGGGTCACGAAGAGTCAGACATGACTTAGCGACTGAACAACAAAAATGAAGAATCCCCCCAAGGAAGGGAATATTCAAATCTTTTAGTCCCTGGCAGTATCAGTGAATACAGGGGAATGTTTTGCCATATGACATACCACAGCCCCAAGTCTGATGTCTGGGATGGAGCTTCAATTGGACCTATGGCAGTGCCCAGGGGTTAAAGGATAAAGCCCTGGGGTACTAGAGAGGCAGAAGCCAGCAGTAAGGGAACAGAAATTGCTGCCCCCTATGGCTGAGCTACCAGATAAAGGGGTAGATCCTGACAGCCGGAGACAGGGGGATGCACAGAAAATGTTCTGTTCATCTTTGGTAGGAAAAATCAGACAACCAGCTTACCAAGTGGGCATATGCACAACAGTCAGTTATCACTCAGTAAATGGACATACTTTCTCCAACTCTTGTTAGGACTTGTCAGGCATGCAGAGCCAGTCACACCCTAATAAAGAAATATTTCCCTTTATATTCTCTAATAAGAAGTAAATAACATTCAGATGTTTTGGCCTGGTAAGACTCATCTGGGTGGATGTTTATTCCTACTGTATCCAAAAATATTTAAACATCTCTGTCTTAGAATCCAGACCTGAATTCTAGATATACAACCAGGCTCCTTAGGGACAAGGCTAGTTTCATATTACTGAGCCATACCCATTTCAGTCTGAAATCTGAGTGTGGAGTGTGCAAATGTCCACAAATGGGAACCTGATCCATAAATAAAAGCTGCAATAAAAATGTCAATCCTCACTAAGATTTGGGTTGATATACTGAAAAATGGGGTTTGGCAGGAACTTGGCCATTTTCCCCCATCGCATTTCATCATGGACTTTTTTTAAAACTGGAAGGTCTTTCAAAAATCTGCGTTGTTAAACTTCAAAAATTAGGGGGAAAATGTTCAGATTCAGGAAGATCAGGTGTGGCCTAGATATCAACATTCATTTTAGGTTACCCATGTCCACCTTTGTTCATCCTGGAGAGCCTAGGTAAGCCAGTGTAGTCCAAGCCCTGTTTATACAGTGATCTTGAGAGGCTGCAGACTGGAAGACCAGCGACGTGCAAATAGTGCGTCGCCGCCCATTGCCCCGCCCCCGCTCCATGGCACAGGGCCAGAGCTCAAATGGGCTGCTGACACGGTGGCCTGGGGGCGGGACGAGCGAAGATACTATCCGCGCTCGTCCCGCCCACTGCTCATTCGACCTCCAGCCAGGCGTTCCCCTCCTGCCCTCCCGTTTAGCAGGCTGGGATTAGCTGGTTGCTTCGGGGCCGGGTAGGAATTTTTTTGCGTCCAGCCTGATTGGCCCTGGCTGGTCGTTTTTTCACCTACCTCAGCCTGCAGCGGCCAGGGTGTTAACTTAAATTGGTCACCGTAAACTGGCAGGTAGCATGCGGGGGGGGGGGGGTAGGTAGATTCTGTGAATTGTCGTCCATCTGAGGCAGCACGGTTAAGGATCGGCCAAGCCCAGTGATGTCATTCAGGGGGAACAGACCAGAACGGGCGTTCCGGGTCCTAATGGGCTCCGTGGCTGGTTCCGGGTTCCCGACAAGTGCCAATCAAAAGTGAGTTCCTGTTCCTAAATCATTTGAATGACACCACTGGCCAAGCCACTCATAAGTTGCCTGACCGGCTCAGTGAGGCTGGCAGGCCTTTCCTTGATCGGACGCAGTGAAGCTACCCTTGGGCTGCGGCCGGGGTAAGTCTGAGCGGTCAGGCTGCTGTAGGTAGACGATGATGGACTTGGCTTGGCAATTGCCGAGCTGAGGTTGGGAGTCAGATGGCACACCCGTTGTGGTCATCCAGATCACCTCTGGGGAGGCAGACGGCTAGTGCCGTTTCCCCGAGATCCCACACGCTTTAGTCACGCTCTGCTGCAATGCTTGCAATAAAGTGGCCCTGTTTAACTCCAGCTCTGGTCTCGTGTCTTGATTTGTGGTGTGCAGGGTAAATGTGGTTTCAAATGTGACCGTGTAGGATCTTGACTAACCACCTAGTCCTACCCCTCACCATTATAATATAGTACATAATTGGTAGTTTTAACACGCACTGGCCTAGTGGGGCCTACAGTCTCTGCTGTATCCAGCTCTTGTCAGGTGCAAGCTGGAGGTGTCCTTGGGTAAGGGGATATTTTCTGCTTATCCTGAGTAACACCCCAGCCTGCCCTATGGGGCTACTCAGATCTGCGCCAGGCATAGCTAATGAAAGTGTAGCCCGGTGCAGAGGGCAAAATGATATCCCAGAAGTGATGTCACAACGAGAAGTGACATCACATTTTCATTTTCTTGTGTGGGTTTTTTTGGCAATCTCTTGTGATAGAACGAAGATATTACACTCCAATTTGTTTCATTGCATGAAATTCTGCACCAAACAGTGTATAACATGATGGTATTACTCATACATACCAAGGTTTTCACAGTTTTGGCCACTAGTGTCAAGCTCAGCTTGTTGCCCCCTAAAGCTGGTTGCCCGGTGCAATTGCACCCCTCTGCACTTCTTTAGCTACACCACTGGCGCTTGCTGTTTAGCTGGTGTGTATTCAAGAAGACAGTATAGGGCTGCCCAGCCCAGAAGAGGGGGTAAGGATACGGTGTGCACTACCATCACCAATCCCACCCACTCCCGGGCCCGCTCCTGTCTCTGTTCCACCCTCCCCACCCAGAAACCCTCCTCCCCTCCTCTAAACTTCCCTCCTGCCACCCTTTTTCATCCCCATGCCACCCAGCACAAACCTACCTGTTCTGTCCAGTGCAGGGTAAGGATCTGGCCCAGCTGAGCCAGTGTGGCCTTACTGCATGTTTGTGACACTCAGAGCACAATCCTAACCAGAAATAAGGCCGGCACAGTTAGGCCAGCAAAGTTTGGCTGACACAAGGGACACTGTAAAGTATGTCTGGACCACATTTGGAATCAGGGAGGGCAGCACACAGAGGTGCGCCATCCTCTCTGACTCTGAGAGTGGTCCAAATGTGCTTTATGGTATCCCTTGTGCCGGCCAAACTTTGCTGGCCTAACTGTGCTGGCCTAACTCCAGGTTAGGATTGTGCTCTCACTCAGGACAGGAAGGTCTGCACTCGCTCAAATTCATGTTAAGTTTGGGCTGCCCATGTGACTGCTCACTTCCCATACCATACAAACACAAATACCATAGCAGGGGTACCTCACACCTGCACAAAGAAAACACACACACTTTCCTCAGATTTCATGCTCACTTGGCAGCCTGCTAATTCCTCTTGTGATGTAACTCCCATCACTTCCTGGCAAATAGAAGGGGAAGAAATGGAAGCAGTGACAGACTTTATTTTCCTGGGCTCCAAGATCACCGCAGATGGTGACTGCAGCCATGAAATTAAAAGACGTTTACTTCTTGGGAAGAAAGCTATGGTGAACCTAGATAGCTTAATCAAAAGCCGAGACATCACCCTGCCAACAAAGGTTCACATAGTCAAAGCGATGGTTTTCCCAGTAGCCATGTATGGCTGTGAGAGCTGGACCATAAGAAAGGCAGAGCGTCGAAGAATCGATGCTTTTGAATTATGGTGTTGGAGAAGACTCTTGAGAGTCCCCTGGACTGCAAAGAGATCCAATCGGTCAATTCTCCAGGAAGTCAAGCCTGATTGCTCCCTGGAAGGACAAATGCTGAAGCTGAAGCTCCAATACTTTGGCCACCTGATGAGAAGAGAGGACTCTTTAGAAAAGACCCTCATGCTGGGAAAGATTGAAGGCAAAAGGAGAAGGGGGCGACAGAGGATGAGATGGTTAGATAGTGTCACCGAAGCAATGAATATGAAATTGGGCGAACTCAGGAAGCTAGTGGAGGACAGGGAGGCCTGGCGTGCTGTGGTCCATGGGGTCGCGAAGAGTCGGACACGACTTAGCGACTGAACAACAACAACAACAAATTCCTCTTGGTCTCAATGAGGTATTAAGTTCTGAACTAAATATTCAGAATTGGTAGCATACTTTGACAGTGAAGCTGATTTATTTTGAAGCCTATTGTGTGTTTTCTTTTCTTTTGTGTTTGGGTTACCCACAAAAAGAGATAATTTCTATGGAAATCAGACCAACTGCAGAGGGACCAGGTAAATAGGGGAGCTTAATGCCAACAGGTCAATATCTGCTGTGCCTTGAAGTCTGCAGGCAATTAAAAAGAAATTGAATATCCTGTTTATCTTTTAAAAACGTTGTTGCCAGCATAATATTTTTGGCCTGCTAATACATATCCTGCAGTTCTCCGTGGAAATCAGGCAAAACGGAAGGAGTTCCCCTAGGCTGTTTAAACAATCCTCATGGTGAGGGGAAGCGAGGCAATACATATGCTCTGCAATTAGACTGGATGCTGGCAGGGAAGTGATGGCTACTTTTGAGAAAAACTTACCGAAAGAAAAGTCCGACATGGCATATCTGTGACAAAGCCTTTGTGGAATGCGAGTGGCTGAGCTAAGCCATTCTGTTTCTCCATGATAATTGAGTTACCAAGAGAGACCAAGTACTAAATGCAGTACAGGTGTGTCCCGGTATCCACTGCTTTGGTATCCACGGTTTCCATTATCCAGGGATACCATGGATACTGGGACGCCTATTAAAAAGATAGGGGAACATCAAACAAATCTCTTTTTTACCTTGTTGCAGCAAAACCAATGGGATTCCTCTATCTTTAAAAAAGGGTTGCCTGTATCCATGGTTTCAGGTATCCAAGGCAGGCTCTGGAACGGAACCCCAGCAGATACCGGGGCATGCCTGTATTTTTTCCATAGGGGGACGTAAGTGGAAACAGAGATCTATCATGTCTTTCTAATAAAATTGAGACTGTCATTGGATAGTGGCCTGAGCACGAGGCTATACAAGAAAGCCATCTCCTGAAGTTAATATGTGGAAAGCTGGAGAAAAAAGTAATATTTTGTATTTACACTTTAACCTCTTTCTACATCAGGACTCAGGTATTACACACACACACACACACACACACACACACACACACATTATCCCTCATCTGCCCTTCTGGAACTCGCATTCCAGAAGCGCATGATGGTTGGCAGCATTGCAAAATGCAACATGCTGTTGCACTCTACCAGGCCACTACTGTAAATAGTAGGTGGCATCAACCACATGGCAACAGCTCATCTTGCTCCCCCAACACTTGTAAGTTGGTGTGTGTGTGTGTGTGTGTGTGTGTGTGTGTGTGCGCGCGTGCGTGCGTGCGTGTGTGTGCGTGTGTGTGTGTGTGCATGCGCTAGGTGATAAGAGGGAAGGGGGAGTACTGGGGTGAGAATCAGGTGGGAAGCAGAGCTGCGAGAAGGCATATCAAGGCACTGGGGGGTTATCAGTGGCAAAGGGGCCACCAACAATATCTTATGGACCCCACTTGGTCTTGCCACACCCCCTTGGGTCCATTCAGAGTTCCAATCAAAGAGGTGGAGCAGATCCAAGCAGACTCATCTAGAGGTAGCGGATCAAAAGCTCCCTTGGAGAGGCCTCCTGATTGCCTCATCACCATGGGATGCAGCGCACGCCTCCCAGAAGCCACTCCATCAGTGCAAACAGTGAGGGATAGGATTGGGGCACTAGTAAGGTCCACTGGAAACAATGCCACTGACGTACAAGTACTTATGGGTTGGTGTAAGTCTAAGGTGTAGGTCTCCAACCTTGCCCAATTTTGCTGGGCAGTGTAAAATGTAGGACATTCAAGTCTAGGCAACGGAGATTGTCTAATCAGAACTGCAGCCTAGATTCTGACTATAAAGAGTGGCTCAAATCACACATTAAGGGCTCAATCCTAACCAACTTTCAGTGGGGCATGTGCAGCATCCTGCAGTTGGGGGGGGGTAGTCACAGAGGCCTGCTTAAGATAAAGGAATGTTTGTTACTTAATTCAGAGCTGCATTGTCCTTACCCTGGTGCTGGAAAGTTGGTTAGGACTGCAGCCTAGGTCATGGATGTACAATAATTGATGAATTCAGAACACTTTGAGGCTTTGATTTTCATTTGAAGGAATGAAAGGGATCTATGCTCGGGCACCAAAGAACAGAAAAAGCACCCTTGAAAGGTATTGCCAGCATCCTCTGCAGTGCACAGAGCCTTTTTAAGGTCAATGACTTCCATTTAGAGGTCAGGAAGTAACTCAATGGTATGTATACATGATCAGCCTTGAATCCCTCCTAAGCTTTCAGGAGTTGAAGGCCGTGGAAAGTCATTAAGGAGAAAAGGAATAATTTTCTATAAAGTTGCAATAGGGCTTCACAAGATGACCTTGACATTACTGCTGTACAAGAACACCAGGCCCAGATAACCAGAGATTTTGTAAAAAAGATTTTAAACAGAACATCTTGCTAATTTTTTATATGTGTACCTATTTTAAGAACAGGATGTGATTAAAATAGTGCTTCTATTACCGATGGGAGAAAAACAATCCCCAGTTCTAGCTACTACCACGAAGCTGTCAAAAACTTTATAGCTGCATTGTCAAATTTTATTTACACTTGTGGTAGAAGGATGCAGGATATCATGATAAAAATTTGCCAAGTTTACAAAAGGTTGCTCACCATCTAAATGTTTCCTGACTAACCCTAAATTATTTTATTTCTTTGGAACTACTGACTTTCACCATTCATTTGGTGATCTCATTGAAATCAATAATAATAATAATAATAATAATAATAATAATAATAATGTATTTATATACCGCCTTTCTTAAGATCACTAGATTTCTCTAATGACTGTAACTCAAGGCGGTTTATATAGGCAGACTTTTATTCACAAACCCGAAGGTTTTTACAACTTTACTATACAGAAATGTTCTATCTTTCAAGAACAACACTCATACAGATGGATCTTTCTGGATTTAGCCTTCTTTCTAGCCACCCGTCTGTCTTCTGCTGGCTGATTCGCCTTGTACCTTATCTCATCCTGCAGTGGTTTGGCTGGAACTAGCTGACATCTGGCCACAGTTTTCTTCTGTGCTAATTCACTAGAAGAATTAAGTAAGAATTGGTGGTAGAATTTGATATTCTTTTCCCTTTTTCCTTCCCATCCATTTGCCCTTTTGTATCTGGTATATCAGATTGTATGGCATGGTCTTGAACTACCGACCACACTGGGTGCACTAACAGAAAGGGAGCAGAGATATATGATCTTCTCTATACTTACTTCGAAGTTAGCTCCACTAAATTCAAAGGGGACTTACAGCTCAATCCGAGTCAACCACCCTGGCCAATGCAGCAACACCAAAATGGCCACCATCTTGTGGGGGAGGGGCAGACGGGGCAAGATTCTGCAGTGCAGCGGGGTCTCCTTGGACCTGTGCGAGTGAATTCACTTGTGCAGCTCCGGATGGGTCTGTCCAATGGGATCCTGGGGGCTAGGAAGCGGGCTAGGGATCAGCCCCTTCCCAGCCCTGACCCTACCTTTCGAATCCTGTTGCCTCCCTCCCCCTGCCCTGTCTTGTTCCACCCTCCCTTGCACACCTGCCATGCTTCCTCTGCCGGCTCACCTGCCTCGGTGGGCCCAGGGGGATCGGTAAAGAGCCTGCAGGAAGGCCGTGGCCTTCCTGCTGGCGCTCCGGCAGTGTGCCCCTTTCTGTGCTGTTGAACTGCCTTTTACAACAGCAGCAAAGCAGTCAGTGCTGGAGGAACGCTCATTCCAACAGTGGGGCAGCCCAAGAGGATTGGGCTGTTTTAAGGAAGTGTACCTAGGATTACAGCCCAGGTGATAGAGGAAGCAGGAGGACCATTGCAATATGGGATTTTTGGGGTGCGGGTGGGCTCAGATCGAAAGATTCAGCATGGTAGAACTTCTAGTTTTTGCAGCTGTAGCTGAGCCTTGGTTCTATGTCTAGGGAAAAAAAGGGGCCTTTTGGCTTTGTATCCTGCACATTTTACACTCCTGCAAAATATTTCGTAAAAGCTCCCCCCCCAAAAAAAAGCCCCACTCTGTAGAGGTGCATTGGTTTAACCTATCCCTTCCATTAATGGCAGACTATAAAAGGGCACTGCATAGCTAAAATGGAACCTATTCTTCTCCAGCTTCTTCCCCACATCTGGTCTATACCAGTCTACATTTCTGGCCCTGTGCAGTGCTGAGGAAAACAACTGGAATGCTGGCAATGAGGTCACCAGTATGGCTCAAAATGACATTGATTTCTTTGCAGTAGGGAGCATTATCAGGCATGTCTGATGAGTTTGTCTTTTGGTCCAGCCCTGCTATTATATAGCCACTCATTCCCCCCTCCCCTTTTCACACCTGAGCATGGCTTTTTCAAGTATTTGAAAAAAGACTTACATGACAGAGATTTTATCCAATTTGTCAACAGCTAATTTTGCCAAGTCTCGCGGCCTATGTCCATAATTAACACCACGTAAAAGCCTTCCAATGGGATAATGGCCTGCATTCAGATGGTAATGCCTCTTTACCCATTGCGTATGCCTTCATCAGAAGACCAGGTACTCTCTGCTCTGGGTTGGATACACAAACATGTCAAAAAAACTGCGTTGTCTTTTGGCAGCAGCAGCAATACCAAGCAAGAGCCCTTCTCCTCAGGAAGGGATGGATGGAACTAATTACAACCCAGACAGTGGCATTTGTTTTTGTTTGTTTTTTTTAGAAATAAGGGAACAGTGGACAAATGGAATGAGGCATCTAGTAACCCACCATGAATGGAGCTTCGGAGAAGCCACACAAGGCTTTTGAGAGCAATGCTGGAAACATCAACACACTGGTTCAAGTGCGCTCTTAGGCTCGAGCTACAAGTGATGGAAGCACATCCATGTGCTTAAGAGCACAATCCTAACCTGGAGTTAGGCCGGCACAGTTAGGCCAGCAAAGTTTGCCTGGCACAAGGGCCACTGTAAAGTATGTTTGGACCACTCTCGGAATCAGAGAGGCCAGCACACAGATGTGCACCATCCTCCCTGACTCCGAGAGTGGTCCAAACAGGCTTTACGGTGGCCCTTGTGCTGGCTAAACTTTGCTGGCCTAACTGTGCCAGCCTAACTCCAGGTTAGGATTGCACCCTAAGCTGAGTTCTGCTCCAAAGCCATGAAAATTTGGTTAAAGACTAAAATGAGCACATGGATGAGGGATCTGAAACTTCTCCATCACCTATCATCACCGCAGCCCCTCATGGCAAACGTTTTTTCTCAGCTTTTTTTTTTTTTATCAAAGCCTGACCAATGGACAAGTATGCTATGCCCTGAGAAAATAGCCACCAACAATCCTTTTGTTCATTCATGATATCAGAAGGAGTGTCTTCAGAAATATTGCCTTTTGGGACCCGGGTATTTAAAGGACTGCCTTCTCCCTTTTTACTCAGGGACTTCTGAATAAACTTGCTTAAGATCACTGAACTGTGTTAGGCTTGTTTGTCTCCACTGCTTGAATCAAGTTACTGCAAGCTGATCCTGGGGGCTCATAGCGCCAGCGTGTCATGGACCTGCCATAAAGCATGTTTTTGGCACCTGGAGAATAAGCACTGCTGATGCTGGCCCCGCCCAAGTTGGCACTGGGCCACCACGCAACGCGGAGGTTGCCATGCCACTGCCAGACCCAGGTAAGGCTGTCTGCCAGTGGTGTGGGTTTTCGGGACAGGAGAAGTCATGGGGAGGGCTGGGGGAGGACAGAAGGAGAGCGGAACTGGCCTGGGTGACAGAAGGATTTTGCCTGGGTGGGTGTGGGACCGGCGGCGGTCCTCCTGACTCAGGGCTTCTCAAGTCTGTAAAATAGCCAGTGGAGACTCAAGTAGCCCAGTTGTGGGGCCTGGGGCTTCCTCTGTTGAGATTCTGAAGATTCCTCTTGAGATTCTGGCAGCTGCAGCAGTGCCACAGGATGCAGCGGTAGCCATTTTGGCACTGCTGCTCCTCTGGGTGCTGAGCAGCTTAGGACTGGGCTGCCCAAGTCCTGGGACAAAGCCCTTTTCAGTGGTGCATTGGTCACTATAGTGCTCTAAGTACTAAGGGTGTAGCCCATCCACCTGAGGCATAGGCCTCAGCCATTCCCCCACCTGACCAACTTCTGAGGCTACTCTGGTTGTTTCCCTTAATAATGATGTTGAACAGCAAGGTCAAGTCCCTGGAAGTCCCGCAATCAGAATAAGCCTTTCTTTTATGCACATCTGTGAGAGATTCACCTCAATAAAAAGTCTAATGTACACATGAATCCCGATGTACAGTACCTTGTGACATTTTAAAAATTCCACCTTCTCTTTCAAATGGTCTTTGTAAAGTGCCCCGGCAAAGCTGTAACAGAGACGTATTTTTACCTTGTGCAGAATTGATGGCTCTTTGAAGTGTGATAAAGAGAAAGCAGAGTGAACAAGATTTTTCCATGAAACCCGGTAAATAGTGGGCCCTTTCTGAAAATCTTGACTTCAACAGGCATATTTCCCTATCACTTAGGTAAAAAGAAAAGCCACATTTTTTTTTTATTCTGGCAGAATAATTTGAAAGGCCATCTCAAAATGCAAGGACTCAAATAGAAGGCAATGTTGTGGCAGATAAACCAGCTAGCATAGATGAAGGGAAACCCTTTCACACAAAACCAGAACTAAGGGACATTCACGAAAATTGACAGGTGGGAGAGTTAGAAGAGACAAAAGTATTTCTTTTCATCTAGTGCATAATTAATCTGTGGAACTTCTTAGCACAGGATGTGGTAATGGCATCTTGGCCTAGATGCTTTTCAAAGGGGATTGGAAAGATTTATGGAGGGAAAATCCACCACAAGTTAGAGGTCATGAGGACTACAGGTGTGATCCCACATCCATGGGGGATTCAATTCATGGACCCCCCCCCCATGAATATGGAAAGTGTGGATACGAAGGATACCTGTTTTACTGGTGGCCCCCACTCACCCTCCTCCCCCCTGCACATTAACATTGTTTTAAAACTTACTGGGCAAAGCGTGTCTTGTTTTAACTTGTGAATAGTCTGCCAGCATCCTGAATATTTGACTAACAGCGCAATCCTAACCTGCACTGAAACAGACAGGCCAGCTGGCCTATGCTGTATCTTACGCAGGTTTGCTGCCTCTGGAGCACACTGCGGGGCAAGGAGACTTTTTATCTTTAGTCCCCTTACCCTGGGGTAAACCCCAGCCATGCCAATGAGCCTGTTCAGATCGGTGCCTGCTGATCGGTGCCTGCAGGCACAAGTCTGGGCATGCTGCAGTAGCCCGAATCAAGACCGAGCAGTCCAGGGACAAGGTTTTGGATGCGGCCTAACGGCTGCATCTGAATTCCATCCGCATCCCTGGGACATCCCACCCATGGAAAGCCCTCTCCTCGCCATGGGCCACTCCCTTTTCACCTTCCCCCATCCAGAAAAGCCCCTGCACTGGTGGTACCTGGCCAGTGCAGGAACGGCTTACCAGCTGCCTCCACGGGCACGCCTGGGTCAACGCAAATGCTTGTGTCGGCCCAGCGCCTCTTTGGCTAGTGCAGATGTGCCTTCTGGCACATCTGCGACAACCTTGGGCTGACACAACCTACATGCATCAGCCTGACAAGCGCCTTGGGTTGTGCCCTAAATTAGATCTAAAGCTAAACAGGAAGGGGGAATTTCATTGCACTGCACTGCTGATGGTGAGCACATTTGCACATGTTGACGCATGTGCATTTCACACTCCCTTTTGCAGTGCATATCTGTTTTTCTGCTGTATTTCTACAAATCACTATGAACAGAAGATGAAAACACCTATGGGAAAATGGAAAATCTGCAGAAACATTAGACAGTTGCTTATAGCAGTGTTATTCAAACTGTGGGTTGGGACCCACTTGGTGGGTCGCGACCTGATGTCAGGTGGGTTGTGGAAAGCTGGGAGCAGCCATCTTGGAAACTGCAGACCTTACTCTGGTTCTATTCCTTTTGTGCGTATTAACAGTTTGAATTTTCAAGTGAGGGTTTTTTTTTAATTTTGTTTTTAGTTCAGTGCTTTTACATAATATTTTGCCCTAATCTTGCTTTCTGTCAGGGATGTTTCATGGTTGTACAATTGCTGCAGTCCAAGAACTTCAGCAGTGTCAATGACAGCACGTCCTGCTTGATGATGTCCCTTCTTGCCACAACATCACTTCCAGGTTAATGACATCACTTCCGGTGGGTCTCAACACAAGTGCCATTCTAAAAAGTGGGTCCCAGTCTATAAAGTTTGAATACCACTGGCTTATAGTTTGCAACTAAAGCATGCGGTGCTAAACTACATTGTGTGATGCTAGAACTTCTGAAACATTTTCATTGTAAACTTTCATACTTCATTGATGCTGTGTCATGACGTTATGAAATATTATTTATTCTGTTCTATCATCCCACATAACTTTCCTTATGGTATTAGACATTTAGGGTGATTTTGAGGTGAACTTGGAATGGCTTTGGAACACGTTACAATTTTCCACATTGAAAGTAATGTCATAATTGTACTCGTCATCCAGATTTTCACTATAAGATCTGTTTTCAAGAAAGGATTAGGTTATGTATAAAGAGGTAACAGTATGCTTTTCCTAAATAGGTTATCCTTCCTTCCAGCCATACTCCAGCATCCTCCTTCACTCACATGATGGCAGAACAAGAAGGGAATGGAAGAAGCTTTGTTCTCAGTTTGAAAAATGGGAATAGCCCAGATCTACCTCAAAAGGAGGACTGTGGTGATAAATGAGACACAGATCACCAAGTATTTGGAGTTTCCCAAAATAAAGGGTCATTCAGAAACAAGAGATTATGTAAAATGAAATCACCTCTAAACTGCATCACGCAGGCTTTTGTAAACATTCAGAAGCGAGTGATGATGGGAGAAGCTGAACCAGATCTTTTGGCAGCCAGGATCCCGATTGAGAGTTTCCTCATGCATGAGACACTGGAAAATTCCCCTTCCTCACACTACTTACCCATTCCTTAGGGACTCTATTTTCGCATGTAGCTGTGGGGAAGCCAGTCCTGATGTGGTAGGACCTTGTGCTCCCTTTGTGTCGCTTTTCCAGTTTGATTTCATGTGTGCCTGTCTCCGGCCTTCACTCTTGCCCAAAGCTGCATTCCATTCACATTGATAGCCCCCCTACTCCCCCCACACCCCCTGGGGCCTGTGACACTTGTTTGGTGGAGGCAAACCAAAAGGGGCCTGTACGTTTGCCATGGAAACAAAGGCCTGTTTTCAAACACTGCGAAAATAAACTGTTTCTCTCTCCAGCCCTTTAATGACCTGATCTATTTATCGGTGGAGCAAGGGATGTCCTTTTAAAAGCATCAACTTCCAGTTATAATTATTCTTTCAGAAGATGTATCACTGGAAAAGCACAAGTGTTGATATTTATTTACGATCTATAACTATGAGGGTTTAGTGCCTCCCCAGGTCCCCTTTCCTGCAGCAGTTTATATTTTCCTTGCTTGTGGAGTCCTTATATTTCAGTGTTGAATAAATAGTCCCCGGTGTTGTGTGCTGTGGCTCCAGGGCTCCCTGCTGAGAGCCTACCCTTAATGCAAACAATACAGCACATTTATTCTACGCTGACCAATCTGACCTCCAAAAGTTTGTTCCCTCCACTGGGATTGCTCAGTCCTTTTCAGAGAACTGAATGAGCCACACAAAGCCTTTCTTGCGTCTACTGTCCTGCCCTAAACAAAACTAGGGTGGGGAGAAGATGGGAGTGCGGGGGTGGGGGGGGCAGAAGGAAGGAGGAAGAAATCGGCAAACCTTGACCCTGCTACTCTATAAAAGGAAAAATTAAGGCATTTGCATTTTAACCCTTCCACGCCTGTCTCGCCTCCCCCCCCCCACACACACACAAATGCTTTCTTTTCTGTGGTTTGAGACGTTCTAGGCCCATGTCAGCCTCGCAGAGCTGAGGGCCAAGCAAAGATCAGGATCCCTACTGTGAAGAAAGCCTCCTCTTTTCTTTTCCTTGCATTCTTAGTTGTCTAGAGCTTTCAAAAATACTGTGAAATAGACGCTCTTTCTCCATAGTCCCTAGTCCCCTCTCCACCCCTCCTTTTTCTGCCATAGATGTCCATTAAAAATCACCCTCTCCCCCACACACACACACACAATCACACACACTTTTCAATTGTGTTTTGGTCTTTTTATAACAGCAGATCTTCCCAGGCTAGAAAATGGAGGGATGAATGATCCAATATCCTGCAAAAATTGCTCATTCCTTCACTACCACTCCATTCATGAGACCTGATGACTTGATTTCCCCCCCCCCCCTTATTACATAATCTGTCATTTGAGGCAGGAATGACCAGAGCACACCTGGAATGAACATACTTCTTCATGCTGTAAATAACACGATTTTCCAATAAGAAAACAGTCTTCTTTTGGGTTTTCAGGTCAATGACCATTTGAGGCATTAGTTGCACGTGGCTGACCTACCCAGGTATGCACCATAACATGCTTCATGTGCCTTGATCTTTCCTAGGATCATCTGTGATGACAATATATGGGGATTTGTGTCGGCACAGTGTAATGGCGCTGGAGGAGCAAAAAATCCCTGCCCATTACTGTGTTGATGGGCACAGCATTTCACACAATTCTATTCCCACTGAGTCAGGACTTGTGGGGATGGGGGTGGGGGAAGAGAGTTTGCTAATGTGGGACAGGGTTTCCTTTAGGAAGGAACTTATTCTTTCTTTTAAAGAGGGGTGGAGGAAAAGGGAATAGACAATGGCAATCCATTTGCTGCACTACTGTCTCTTCTTTAGTTTCCCTTCAAATCTGACAGGCCTGGGATTAAAGGGTGGGCTACAATGGAGCCTGACAGTACATTACCCATTAATGGTGCTGAATGTCTTAACAACTCAGCTATTGGAGATGCATTCAGAAGAGCATGTGAACTGCCTTTCTCCTTCAAAGCTCCTGCTAGACCATGTTTTCTTTTGTAGTTTAACTTTTTTGTGTTTGCAGAGAAGCCAACGCAATTTGTGCCGCTCTGCCTTGCTGCAGCCTTTCGGGCTGTTGTTGTTGTTGTTTTTCTCCTGCAGACACTTCAATTAAGAGAAGTCCTTGGTTCTAGGAGAAGGAAAAATGGATCCATATTTTTTAAAAAAGAAGATAAATGTTCACATGCTAAAAAGCCCCATCAAAACTCACCCTAATGTAAGGGTGATCTATCAGCCTGCTATTATGAAAGCACAATAGTTATATATATAGGGTAATGATGGGTGGGTAATGACTGGATGGGTAATGACCAGCCTATGCAAACCGAAACAAAATCCAAAATGGTTTTGATGAATACAGTTGAGATGGTTGCATAGCCATTGATATACATATTGTATATATCAACCTGAGCCACTGGATTCATCTGGCTAATGTAGCTCAAAGCATACAATATTTAGGCCTTATTTTGAATAAAGTAATTTACTGTAATTCTACAATTGGCAACCCAATCCTAACCTGTGCTGGCAGGTTATCCTGCATAGTTTGAAGACAGCTGGAGGTCTGCTCGGGCTAAGGGGATATTTTTTTCCCTTTCCCCTGTGTCGAGCCCTAGTCTGTCTTATGGGGCTTCTTGGATCCACAATGTATTAACGACTCTACTGTGTAGGGTTGGCAGGGGGGCGGGCGAGGAAATGGTTTGCCCAAAATACAGTATAGGGTAATTATTGTTATTATATAGTAATAAAAGCAGTAATTTTCAAGCAATTTAATGAAACAGTTTGTCAAGGAAATAACAACAAGCAAATAACAACAAGCAGATCTTACAAGACAAGCCTATTCACTCAGAAGTAAGTTCCATTTGTATAAAGTGGTTCACTCCCAGATAAGCACATATAAGATTGCAGTCTGAGTGAATTTTCTCAATTAAGAAATTCACATGGATCGTTCACAACTTTGTAAGAGTTATCATCAAACTACCATTTTCGAGGGCGGGGGCTATGCTGATTAAAAATCCACATTTTAAAACCTGTAGCCCATGAAATTGCCAACAATCCTGACAAATGGTTCCTGCTTTCATAAATGCCACACACATATCTTTGAATCCCATGGACACATCTTTGAAGCCCACGGACTCTTGGGTTGACAATCTAGCCTAGGCAGGAGACAGGTAGGGAAAAAGAGCAGGGCAGGATTTGGCTTGGCTTGATGAATTGGAAGCACTCTCCCTGCTTCCTCCCCCACACTCGCCCCCTGCCCTGTGCATACTCAGTATGTTTGCATAAAGGCATCACCTAACAGGGAGAATATGTTTGTTTGGACTCCATTGAGTGAAAAGCTCTCAGCCCCACGAGTGCTCTGTTATTCTCTTGTCTAGTGCTCTGCCATAGCTCCTCGTGGAAAAAAAAAGAGGGGGGAGTGCAAGTAGCTCACTTATTCTCTAGTGACTTAAGTTTATTGGTTTTGACTGAGCTCGAGCATTTGAATTGCAAACAATGCCTCCTCCCAGAACAATGTGCTGGGCCCAAAGAGAACTAGGCAACAGCGGGCTCTTGAAATGGAGTGTGATTTCTTTACGCCTGAAAAGGAAAGGGTGGGTGCTTGCTCTCCTTTCCGGTCTCTTGCATTGTTGCAGGGATGTCTGTGAAAGGGGAGGGAGGAGAGAGAAGGAGGCCAACTCATGTATGATAATCAGAGATCTCCTCCATTTCATTTATTTTATTTCCCCCTACTTAGGAACCAGTCCCCCAAAGAGGATTAACAAGTATGGCATTTTAGGCAGAGGAATCTCTGTATCATCGAGGAGGATGCACTGGGGAGGGTTTGTGTGTGTGTGTGTGTGTGTGTGTGTGTGTGTGTGTGTGTGTGTGGACCCTGTCGCTACAATAAGCTGCATCCCTTCTCCAAGAGACTCCTGCTTTCAGCTGGACTACTAAGGATTTGGGCCATCTTTTGAATTTGATCGGACCAAATCAACAGTAACTCTGCAAAGGAGTAGCATAAAATGTGTCAGTGCAAATGTGATGAGGATGAAGATGTTTTTTGTTCTATATGCTAGCAAAAAAAATGTTTTGCTAAATTCAGCTTTCTTCCTTGATAGAATACTGATTCTTATATGGCCCACTCAGAACTATCATCATCATCATCATCATCATCATCATCATCATCATCTGGGATGTTCACAAATATTTTAATAAAATGTGTGCTGCTCCAAGTCAGACCGCTTTCTGTAGTTGGTATGTCCTGATTTCATTTACACCTACAATGTTCACAAGTTTTTCAGTCTTTTGGTATTGCGCCTAGAGTGCCACCAACAGTTAGTACAATTTTAGCATTTTTGCCATAGGCATTTGATTCCAATTTGCAAATCTATATTTTGTGATATTTTACTCCTCTTCAATTCTCACATCTCCAGGTAGTGCCACATACACTATCCAGACCTGGTGTTTGTTTCAATGTGAAAATCCCACAACATGTTCACTCATTCATTTTGAATCACTTTTTCAGTGTTGTGGTCCTACCAATTTTTGGACACTGGAATATTATGCTTTTTGTGGAGGTTCCAATGCACCATTGCTGCAAATGTATAATGTCTTTCCAAATACAGGTAGCCTGTCTGCAAGGTTTTCTTACAGCCGTATAGCAGGTGGGCCACTGTTTCTTCTGCTTCTTTGCACAATCAGCATTTGCTGCCATTATATGATTTTTCAGTCTGGGTCTTGACTATAATTGTGTTGTTGTTGATGATGGTGTTGATATTTATATACCACTTTTCAGAAAAACGTTGCTCACAAAGTGGTTTACCTTGCCAAATAAATTATCTGCAACTATGAACAGAAGGGCAGCCAGTTCCTGATTTTGCGTCACTACTTATATTATCCACTAAAGGTTTTACTATGAAAAATTCAGACCTCAAAACATAAACAGTTCTATTATTGTCTCTAACCCTAACTCTTGTCCTAATCATGTGGGGTAGCTGCATAAGGATCCTCAGCCAGAATTGAAGGAAGGGGCCACAATGCCCACAAACTGAGCACACACATTTGTCAAGTGGCTATTTGGAGATGGTATCATCCAGGCCAGCCCAAGTTCTTCATCACTTGAGGAAACAGAGTCCAGTACCAAAGCTCCAGGACCATACAATTCAGAGGTGGTGCCATTCCATCATTCCACTATGTTCCCTAGCACCCTGACGCCTGTGTGCCTGAATAAAGAGACAGGTGGTCTTCAGCAGTGTTATTCAAACGGAGGGACCCACTTGGTAGGTCACAACCTGATGTCAGGGGGGTCATGGAAAGCTGGGAGCAGCCATCTTGGAAGCTGCAGACCGTACTCTGTCTATATTCCTTTTATGAGTGTTAACAGTTTGAATTTTCAAGTGAGGGTTTTTTTAAAAAAATGTTTTTAGTTCACTGCTTTTACATCATATTTTGTCCTAATCTTGCTTTCTGTCAGGGATGTTTCATGGTTGTACAATTGCTGCAGTCCAAGGATGCCAATTTGCATTTCAAGAGTGTCATCTGATTATGTTACAATGACAGCACTTTCTGCTGGATGATGCCACTTCCTGCCACAGCATCACTTCCAGGTTAATGACATCACTTCTGGTGGGTCACAACATGAGTGCCATTCTAAAAAGTGGGTCCCGTCCCAGTCTAAAAAATTTGAATACCATTGGTCTTCAGTATGATTAGTTAAATGCTGTCCCTGGGGGAAGATCCAAGAGTGGCAATTCTTACACATACAGTATAGATGCTAAACCAGAACATTTGTTCTGTTCCAAGTTTGTCCGTGAGATCCTTCAGAAGTGCAGATCATCCATCACAAGTTGGAAGGTTGGAACAATGCCGTGATCATGTACCTGGTATGTATGAACGCAGTGATGTCATTCAGGGGGAACGGACCAGAACGGGCGTTCCGGATCCTAACGGGCTCCGTGGCTGCTTCCGGGTTTTTTTTTGTTTTATTTTTCAACATTTGAATTTGAACTCAAAAGTGAGTTCCTGTTCCTAAATCATTTGAATGACACCACTGTATGAATGTGTATAGAATCCAGAGAGGTGGGAAACCTGATTAGGGACATTGACCAGACAACAGGTTATAGAAAAGAAACAGAAGAAAGATCTAGCCAAGACCTGTTCTTCCCTGTGATGAATGATCTTTTCTTCATCCCCTTCTGTAATCAATAGGAAAATGAGCTGGCTATAGTCAATCAAGAGTAGAATCCACTTTCAAGCCAGGTCACTGTTGCACAGTTGCAAATAGCTATGTGTCCAGGGCCCCTACCCATTGAGTAAGAGACCTCAAAGCTTCAACTGCAACTGTGAGGCTTTCCAATGTTGCATGTTAAGTTCCACACATCATACATCGACCAGAATCAATGTGGCTGTCGCTGTATCAATCAGGATTTCTTCCTAGGATTTCTCTGTCTTGCTCTCTTGCCTTGCACAAATGCTTGTGGGCATGACAGAGACATAATTTAGGACTGAAAATAGAAGCAGCCAAGCCTTATTCATTCTGAAATGGTGGTACTCTGCATCAAAAGAGAGGAAAAGAGAGGAGAGAGGGGGAAAAAAAACAGCCCTCCCATCACATATCAAGGGTCACTTTCTTTGCTCAATGATGTAAAATAATGCCAGGCCTCTAGGATAGAGTTGTTTCTGTGCTCTTGTTTTTTCTTCACTTTTAGTAGAGGAGCAGGTTTGTTTTCAAGTTCAACTTTCCCGAGCAAGTGAAATATCTTTATAATATACTCATAAATTCTGTTACTTGCCAGAGAAGCAAAACTAACACTGTCTATCATGATGTACTTTATCCTCTTCCGTTTGCTCCACAACTCACCGCTAACCCTGATTCAATAGGATGTTACTTGTAACCTAAGCAGAGATCAGATAGGCTAGTTGTCTGGGGGAGAAATTCCAATTTATCTAATCTTGACACCCTTCCTTCCCCATGGGCTGCTAGAATAACTGGGAAAGGACAGAGCTGGTCACATCCCTTGAGCCACAAATCACTGATTAAAACCTCTTTTGCACAGTGTGGACACAATAAAGCAGGTTTCAGTGTGTGTGAGAGAGAAGAAGGCATGGAGAGAGGTGTCCCTTATCTTAATAAGAGTCTGATGAATTGCAGAATGCAGCCAGTTTTGGCTGCAAGCTAGAGTCCTGCAAAACATTCTAAAGCACTTTTTTTTCAAAGTTAAAAAGATGGCTTGAAGGTGAAGAAGGAAAAAAGCATCTGCACTCCAGTATGTTGCTCAGCTGGGGCTGAATTGCTGAACATCAGGCCAGTTGAAACCTTATTCTGCATCTTCTCAAGTCAGAATCCTGCCTTACGTACTGTACATGCCTATGTATACCAACCCACAGCCAAAGCCAAACAACTTAGTCCCCCAGCCAATGTTCCTATGCAAACCACCCGCCCATATAATGCATGCCAAGGCAATAGCCAATGGGGTAGCTGAGACAAAAGGCAAGCCAAGACAGTTGGGTGCCCTTCAGTGGCAGGATAGAAAAAGGCAGGACAGAAATACAGGATAGAAATACAGGATAAAAAGGCAGGATAGAAATACAGCAAATAAATAAGTAAACAAACAAATAAATAGCAGGAAGGCTGCTGTCCTTTCTTTGGGAGAAGTAATGAAGAAGAACTTTTCATTAGTGCATTCATGGCAGAGGCAAACTCTGGAATGGGGATATCCTGATTTGGAGCTCAGGGCACAATCCTAGAGGTGCTGTTGGGCCGACACTAGCCACTTGCATTGGCTCAATGCCACTAGTATCGACTCAAGGGCGCCAACCGGCACCCTTAGATCCATGCTGGTGCCACTGGACCACCCTAGCAGCAGCATCAGTGGGGAAACTGGGTGGGTGGGCTGGAAGGCATGATGGCTCGGGGATAGGGGCAGGGTTGGCATGTGGCCGTTAGGCCGCATCCTAGCCTCTGCCCCCAGGCTGCATGGCCCCAATTCAGGCCATGTGGCGTCCTTGGCTCTGCACCTGCTATACAGCAGGCACAGATCCAAGGAGCACATAGGGGAGGCTGGAGCCTCCTCTGGGGCAAGGGCACAAATGTGGCTCCTGAGCACTCCCAAGCTGCGCTGGATCCAGTGGCTGTTCCAATGCAGTTTAGGATTGCACTCTCAGTCCGTGGGCCATTATAGCAGTGGTTCCCAAACGGTGAGCTATGGCTCCCCAGGGAGCCATGGAAGCCTTGCAAAAAAAACACAAAAAAACACCGCCCTATACAATGTATAGAATTGTAGCTTAATGGGGAGCCATGGCCAATGGCCCAGAAGGTCAAGGGAGCCGCCTGTCAAAAAACGTTTGGGAACCATTGAACTACAGTTACGTTACACCAGCTTTCTGCAGCTTGTGCAGGAGTGGGTCCTGCTTTGCCAATTTGCCCCTCCCCAACTGGGTTTAGCCTGCGCCCACTAGTATGGACGACTGTTAATTGCGTCTGTTCTATTTCTTTTTAAATTAACCCTAATATTGGAAGAAATATAGAATTATAATAAATAAAAACAATTACTTTATAGCACCTAAGGACTATGTGCAATCCAAAGGTTGAAACAAAGAAGCTATTTCTGCCATGCAGGAGTACAGTCTAATGGGCAGTCATACCCTTCCTTGCACTGAGATATACTGCAAAGGTATATGCAGAATACCTTCTCTCCCCACCCCCTTCATCCACCCATTCAGGCCCTAGTCAGGAGGGGCAAAAGCTCAACCTCGCTGGATTGAAAGCTCTCATCATGTCATGAATTTTCTAATTTTAGGACTGAATTGTATGCAAAGACAGCAGCCAGCCCTATGTGATATGATAGGATATGATGGGTGAGCCATCAGGAAATGAATATGTAAACTGCAATATGATCCCTAAGGGATCTTGGCTTTTTTTGGAAAATAATCTTCCCAAGCAAACACAGGGCATGACAGGTTTCATTAAGTTTTCAGTTTACATGAGCACAGCTAGATAAATAGCTGACCTGATTTGGATGTTGGTAGATTTTGATTTGTGGAATTAATATAAAAGATGCTTTCCTAGTAATTAATTGCACTGCAGTGCCATTTCTTGTTAACTCATTGATGCCAGGAGAAGTATTTGGCTTTGTTTAACCAGGTGGAAAAAGCTCCTGGCCTGCCTACCAAAGAGTTAAAAATATTTACTCAACAAAAGCTAGTCTTTGAGTGTCTATATCCAAACATATTTAACCCTCACTGCAAGGCGAAGATAAACCTTTTGGATGTATGAGATTTAAAGAAACATATGAAGTTAAATCTTATTATTACCATATAACAGTGGTTCTCAAATGTTTTAGACTACAACCCACTTTTTAGAATGACACTCATGTTGGGACGCACCGGAACTTATGCCATTAACCTGGAAGTCATATCACACCTGGAAGTGACATCATCAAGCAGGTAGTTCCATCATTGTGACATAATAAAATGTTGCTCCTGGAATACAAACTGGCATTCTTGGTCTGTAGCAATTCTTGGACTGTAGCATTCTTGGATGGTAGCTATTGTACAACCATAAAACATCCCAGACAGAAAACAAGATTACGACAAAATATTATGTAAAAGCACTGAACTAAACCCAATTAAAAAAAAAAACCTGCCTTGAAAATTCAAACTGTTAACAATTGCAAAAAGAATATAGCAAAAGTAAGGTCTGCAGCTTCTAATATAGCTACTCCCAGATTTCCATGACCACCTGACATCAGGTCATGATACACCAAGTGGGTCCTGATTCACAATTTGAGAAACACTGCCATATAAGAAAAACATAAGCTGCCTTTTTGGAGCATTCAGATTTAAATGAACGTGTTTGTTGTAGTACGTTCTTACAACGTTCCTGTACTACATTCCTACAGTACATAAACATTTTCAAAGTGAATGCACTGAGTAGAATGCACTTGTAGAACGAGTACATGATCCTATAAGAGCTAGGGCTGTAGAACCTTTGATACAGTGTATCTCCCAAATAAGCAACTCCCAAATGTAAAAGTTCTGTTTTCTTCTCTAGTATTTCCATATTTTCTCAAGAGGAGGGGTGAGTGGAACAGTAATTTGCACAACTCGAGCCAATAGATCTTCTCTATTGATAGGAGCAGTGGAACTTTTTCTACCAGCTGTGTGTGCATTTCTCTCTCTCTCTCTCTCTCTCTCTCTCTCTCTCTCTCATTTTTCCTAGAATTATACTCATGCAAGATCCCCAAACTGCATTTTGAATTCAGGATGAACAGCATCTTGTATATTCTATGGCAGTGTTTCCCAAACTGTGGGACTCATCTGTGGGTTGCGAACCAATTTCAGGTAGGTCGCAAAGCACCTAGAGCAGCCGTACTGAAACTATGGGAAGATGGGATGCTGGAAAGGGGGAGGGCTGTGTTGTTGTTCTGCTTGTATCAAGGTTGTACATATGCTTTTTTCTTTCTGATTCACTTTGCTATTGGAGAATGACACTACGAGTAGTGTCGGCCTGAGAGCACCGACGGTAAGCCTCCCTCATATCGGCTGAAGCCAGCCAGTGATAGGGAAGCTCCGTGTCCATCCGGATGCAGAATTGGTGGGGGGGGGAGGTTGGGGGCAGGACGTGGGCGGACTTGGGATTTGGCCATAAGGCCGAATCCTAAGCTCAATTGGGAGGCCGCACAGTCTCCTTGGATCCGAGTAGCACAGACACAGATCCGAGTAGCGCATTGGGGAGGCTGGAGCCTCCCCTACGGTAAGGCTGCAAACATGTCCTTGCCGTGTCCTTGCCAATACTGTGTTAGATTTGGCACAGCTAGCCGGCCTTGCCAATTCAGCGCAGTATAGGATTGCGCTCTGAGAAATAACCCAACTTATTTTTGCACCCCCAGGAAAGCAGCAGGCTCTAGGATCACAATAACAGCATTTCTAGCTATGACATCAGTTCTGGTGAGTCCCGGACAGATTGTCATTCTAAAAAGTGGGTCCTGGAGCTAAAAAGATTGGGAACCACTGTTCTGTGGGGAGGGTCTTTTTTTTTTTTTTTTTTTGAGAAAAATTCAGCTGTACATGGACTTCATGCAACCTGCCCCTTTTGAGCATAGCTGGAATTTTGTGTACAGTTGTGCATGTGTATATTCCATTGAACTGAAGGACACTTGCACCTACATTACTGTGTACTGTTTCAATTTCCAGGACTTTATTTGATCTAAAACTGGGCAGAAAACCTCTGCATCAAAGGATGAAATCTGGATTCAGGTCATGAATTTTGATAGTTGTGAAACAAATCCATACCTGTCTACAGTAATATCTCAAAAACCTTTAGGCTTTTGAGAAAACACATCAATTTATGTTTTCATACTGTTTGCTTTTTATGTAAACCAGTACTGTATATGTTCAGTGTTCTTTACTGTTTCATTTTGCCCAAAGAGGGTATTTCTTTCACTTTTAGTTTAGTCTAGCATAGGGAATCAAAAAATGTGAAAGAATCTTTCTGATTCCTGAAACCAGTCTGTGTTCAGAGGTGATGTTTAGCACCTGGTACAAGAGAGTTAAGTCATGCATAGTATTCCAAAGTGATCACCAATTTGCTTGAACTGACTATTCAATTTTTCTTCCCTTTTAAAAATGATAGGTTTTCTAAAATTCCTCTCAGAGCACAATCCTTACCTGGAGTTAGGCCGGCACAGTTTGGCCAGCAAATTTTGCCTGGCCCAAGGGCTGCCAAAAAGTGCAATTGGACCACTTTTGGAATCAAGGAGGATGGTGCACATCTGTGTGCTGGCCTCTCTGAGGGCGCAATCTTAACTTGGGGTTACACCAGCACAGTTGGGCCAACAAAGTTTGGCCGGCACAAGGATCATTGTAAAGTGCATTTCGACCGCTCTCAGAGACAGGGAGGATGGTGCACATTTGTGTGCTGGCCTCCCTGACTCCAAGAGTACTTCATGGTGTCTCTTGTGGCAATCAAACATTGCTGGCCTTACTGTGCCAGCCTAACTCCAGGTTAGGATTGCGCCCTCAACAGAAGCTTCAGCATTAGACCTATGTCTCAGGTAAAACAGGTACGATGTATTAGCCAGAACAAGTGCAAAGCTCACGTTCTTTAGAACTGGAGGAGACCATGGACCTTTTCAGACTGTAAAGTTTCTAGACTGGGTGGTCACTGTTCTCAGCATCTTAGCTGAGGTACTAGTTCTCTGGCACATTCAGACTTTTGGAACAGAAAAACCAATGTGTCTGGGATGAAAAGGGCAAGTAGCCTTGGGCATCCAATGTGTGGCCTGATTCTAAGCTGATCATATGTGACAAAATAGATCATACACCAATAAATACTTTTATTGGTGCCAAAGTCTGAAAGAAAGTCCCAATTTTTTTTCAGTAGTTTCAGCCACAGGCAGTGATTCAAGGAGAAAACCAGACTTTACAAGGGGACAAGCCTCCTTTAGAATCTCTCTTTTGCTCCATCTCACTCTCTCCTTCTGTCTCTTCATTTTTCCCCTCCTGCTTCCCTCCCCTTTCATCCCTCAAAAGCCAAAGTTGTTACTCTGAGCCTTTTTTGAGAGAACCGAGATGAAATTCTTGTGTTGGCACGGCTGATGTTAATGGCTAACATTGGGGGCAAAGGTCCTTGAAGGCCCCCACATCTGCAGCTTTGTACAGGCCTCACCTCTGAAAGGCCTCAAAGTGTGTAGCCAGCCAAGGCCTAATGTGTATTAGCAAGACAAAGGCCTGAGGAGGGGAGGAGAGGGGATGAGCTTTAATTTAGTGAAGATTTATTAGGGCCTCATGAAATCGGCCTGAGCCACCCATTTTCTATATCATCTGCACACATCTAAAGGGGATGGCTTTGTTGTGGGGAGATGGTCATTTAGAATTATCTAGCAACAAATCTTGCCAGGATAAAAGCGACAGAGACAGGAGCAGGACACAGAGGCAAGTTCACACTCTCTGTTCAAAGCCCAAAATCTGGAAATATGTAAATGTGGGGATTGCCATTCATGCTAGAACCTTCCCCTCCATTTTTATTTGCAGGATGCTGGCGAATGCATTTTCCTTTATCTGAGATCTTGTTCTTGCAAGTATATGGAGAGATTTTACAGATGTGGTTAGGGCAGGTGAGGAAGTGGTGATCAGGTGTTAAAAGAATGCATTTTAGACTCCATCCTGTGGAAGAGACGAGTTGAACAGATTGCTGATCATTCTGTGGTTACTGCTCTGTTCAACATAACTGTTAAAATTATGTGCTTGGATATAGACTGGATTGCCATAAAAACTGCAAAGGGAGTCCAATGGTTCTTATTGTCAGTAACTTCAGGAGATGGTATGGCAAGAAAGAAGAAAACAACAACAAAAACCTAACATATGCATGCTAGTTTTCACACAGAACTGTTTCCCAGCCAGCCTCCTTACTCAAGTCATAAAAAAAAAACCACACACATAGAGTGGACGATTCCTGCTGATATCATACAAGAATAATGAACGAGGTCAGTGTTTCTCAAACTGTGAGTCGGGTGGATCTCATTTGGTGGATCACATCTGATGTCAGGTGGGTCGCAGAAAGCTGGGAGCACCTGCAGACCTTCTGTTGCTATATTCCTGTTGTGAGTGTTAACAGTTTGAATTTCAGGGTTTTTTAAAATTTTGTTTTCAGTTCAGTGCTTTTCCATAATATTTTGTCCTAATCTTGCTTTCTGTATGGGATATTTCATGGTTGTGCAATTGCTACAGTCCAAGAATGCCAGTTTGCATTCCAGGAGCATCATTTTATTATTATTTGTATTTATTTTGAATAATTTATACCCCATCTTTCCCATGCCAAAGCAAATGCCCAAGGTGGCTTACATGGGTAGGCTAGTTTAAACCACCATTTTTCAATTCCCCCCCCCAAATATACAGTATTCTGCGATTCATGGAATCCTCAGTCCCAGATGTAGCCTTCACAGTGTGGTTCTTTCCTCTGGCCATATGACAGCAACCTTCAGCCAGTGATCGTAAGTCCAGCCTGAACAGGTCCTCAAGGTTGGACTCCCTTCTTTTGCTGGCTGGCCTTCTCACAACATTCCTGCACTGGCTAATCAGCTCCACAGTAACCCCGTTCTGCCACAACAGGTACTGCAGCTTGTCACAGCCTGGCCTTCTGTCTCCCATCAAAAAATAGATCACAGATTCTCCTGCTTAAATTCAGACAGTATCAGCAGCTCAACCATCAGTCCACACCTCCTGCCCAATGTCACAATGACTGCACTTCCTGCTTGATGATGTCACTTCCAGCCATTACATTACTTCCTGATTAATGACATCACTTTGGGTGGGTCCCAACATGAGTGCCATTCTGAAAAGTGGATCCCAATTGAAAATGTTCAAGAACCACTGATCTAGCAGTCAAATTCCAATGATACCAGATGTTGACTCAGCTGGGAAGATATTTTCTTCATGTTTTTCTGGAGGCATGAGACTTGGGAAAACATTTTGAGCTCTGTCTTACTGTAAAAACCAGTGGGGAGGCGCTTATGAGGTCCGTGACCTTTGACTGACCATAAAGCTAGGAGGCGGCTCTTTCAGTGTCAAGTGTTGCCCCCACATAGAACTCAGCATTCCAGGAGCATCATTTTATTATGTCACAAAGACAGCACTTCCTGCTTGGTGATGTCACTTTCAGCTGTGACATCACTTCCAGTTTAATGACATCACTTCCGATGGGTCCTGACACAAGTGCCATTTTATAAAGTGGGTCACGGTCTAAAATGTTTGAGAATCACTGAACTAGGTGACCTGATGTGTGGTCATGATAGGCATGGTCTTCTGTGGGTTTCCTGATATTAAAAGCGTTTGAAACATCTGACTCTGCAATCCTATACACACTTTCTTGGGAGTAAGCCCTATTGAACACAATGGGACTGATTCTGAGTTGACATGCATAGGATTGTACAGTCAGATACTGTACATTCCATTATTACAGTCCAGCTTGAACAGGAGCCTTGCAGGAAAACTGCAAATTGTGACACTGCCTTTTCACTTGTTCTCTATGGCATGAAAAGAGTCAGTTCCTTACTTGTGTACAGTATGCCAGGAAGATCTTGGCACAGGAACACATTAACAAAAAGTTGGCAGTCCTGTTTAATTTAATTTGATTGTTGGAAAGATTTATATCCTGCCTTTCAAAGCATAGACTTCCCCAGGCAGCTAATATATAGGCAGTACTGATGCTCACACAAGTGTAGTTCTAATATTTAGCTCATAATAAAAATACCAGACATTTGAGAGTAGAACGCCTTGCAAAGATCAGAGTTTGTTTCAAACAGAATCAGTACACCAGGATCTCTCTGGGGAAGCAAAAGGTTATTCAGATGAGGATATTGGAAGGCAGATGTTCGTGAGGAATACAGTAAGCAGGGGAAAGGAATGTGAAAGTAGCAATCAAGCTGCATGTTTCCATGGACTTAATGGTCCTTTTGCTTTGTGGGCTGTAAAGTCATGTCAGCCCTAATCTATCCTTAATGAGCTCTCTCCTTCTCTCTGTTGTGAAGGGATACTCACCAGTAAATGCAAATTAACACACAATTGTCTTGTCAGTAATTGTCAAAGGCAATCTATTCCTCCTACTTCCTGAGCAAATGCCTATCTGCATCCACCCCCCTCCCTTGAAAGCTCCTTAGGCATCATGTGCTGCTTCCCTCTTTTGTATGTTTTGCTCATATTCAAGTAAGTAAACATCAGTGATCACAGACTAGATAAATAGCTAGAGAGGATCCATTCCATGTACATTGCTTGCCCCCTCCCCAAACTGCTAGACAGAAAGCCCAACTAGCTTTCTTATTGTTTAAAGCTGAATATGACTCTGAGGAAGATAGATGCCGGGGCTGAATGTGCTCTCCCGAACAAACAGAATATACTGAGGGCTAAGGTTTAAAAGCAGTGATGGGATCAGCTAACGACTCGGGGGAACACTGGGCGGCAGCAGGAAGGCTGGGCGGTACTTCCAGGTGATTGACAGCCCGTCCGTCCAGGTCTGCTGCCTGCCTGCCCGCCGTACGGGCTGCCCTGGCCACGGAGGGGGTGCCCGCTCACCGGGGGGATGGGTGGGGCCCCCCGGGTGCCAGGGCGCGCAGCGGAGGGGCGCGCCACCCGGGGGCAGCCCGTGTGGCGGGCGGGCGGGCGACAGACCTGAACGGATGGGCTGTCAATCACCCGGAAGTCCCACCCAGCCTTCCTGCTGCCCGCCCAGCATTCCCCTGAGTCGTTAGCTGATCCCATCACTGTTTAAAAGGTGTTAGAAACATGAATTTTGCCTATGAGATTTGCAAACTTGGAAACATTTGGAGTGAATGGCCTGTGAAACATGGATGTCCTTGTGTCTTTCTAACCATTCTGCTCCTTGAGCCTGCTCATTCTCTGAAGTTATCTGGAGGTCGTCTAGTTGGAACACGGGCGAAGGCCCTTCTCAATGGAAGCACCAAAGCTCTGGACCTGCTTGCCTCAGGAAATCCATCTAGCTGACACTGTGTTTTCTGCTGCATTTGAATAAAAAAAATTTTTTTTTTAATAGAGATATTTACTGCCAATCCTATCCAGCCCAGGCGCAGTGGGGCCACGAGGTCCACTCTGTATCAAACACTGGCTTTGAGCAGGAGGCAGCCTGCTCCAAGGGGCTACTTGGATCTTCAACAGCTAACTTGTTGGTGCAGAATGAAGTAGCCCCTTGTAGGGCTGACAGGCCTGGGAAGCGAGTTAGAATAAACGGAGGCTTGGTCTGCCATCTGTTCTGCCAGAAACTCCTGCTGGGCCTCCCTCAGAGCCCTGGTGCCCACACCAGGCTGGCTGGTTTCCCCTTTAAGCAGCCCTGGTGCAATAATGGAGGGAACACGGCTGGGCCTTACCTCCAGCCACGCCGCTCAACCTCAGTCCCGAGCCAGATAGTTCAAAATTCAGTTAGTCCGTGATCCAAGTTCTGTAGTCCATAGGCCAGTCCAATGATCAGTATGCCAGGTCAGTCCAGGTCCAAGTTGCACCAAGCCAAACCGACATCCAAGCTCGTAGTCAGTAGTCCATACACATGGGCCATATACAGGCTTGTCAGTCCGTTCTCTCCACTTGCACCAAACTTTGCTCCTACCATACCGGTATGCTGCTCCTGCCTCTACATGTATACATCTGCAGGCCTATCAGAGACTGTTGCTGGGCAGACTATAGCTAATCAGCCACACCCATCTGCACCTGTGCCTCAGTCACTCAGTGTGCAGTTAGTTAGAACCTGCTGAGTGACTCAGCACTTCTGCCTCTAACCAGCCCTCATTAGCCTGCCTAGACTACAGCTGTGCTCCTGAGGACAGTAGGAGTTCCGGGGTTAGCCCTGTGTGCTCTGGAATCACCAGGGAGGGCACTGCTGACACCACAAGCTATGTCCATTACACCATCCCTGCCCCCTCTTGGGCTTGAAACACCCCTTCCCCACCCTCCCTCCAACCTGAAACTTTCCTCACTTATGCCGTTCCCCAGCCTCGCCGCTGTGGCTGTCTGTCGCAGCACTTACCTGCCTTGGCGACCATCAGGTGGGATGCAGCAATCATGGGCAGTAGCATCTGGAGGGGGACAGGGTGCTAAGTTTCGCAAGGCACCTTACCCTGCCATGTGAACTGCTCCTCTCCTTCACTGTTTTAGCCAGTAAGCCACATGGAGGTGTTGCTTTCCCCTCTAGAACTGGATATGATGGCACGGGAGAGGAGTGGTTCCCACGGCAAGGTAAGGCTCCTTGCAAAACTGAGCTCCCCACCCCCCTCTACAGATGCTACTGATCATGGGACAGCACAGGCCTTCCTTCTAGCACTTCTTGGTCATGTGCTGTCCTTATGGCACTTTTATTACACCCACGCTGGAATTGCAGCACCAGACTCTAGGAATTTATGACTGGACTGTCCAGCTCAGCTGGCTGTTTTGTTATCTGTTGTTTATGCTATGTCCCTACTAATGTGGTTTTGATTAATTGATCTTTTTATTGTGTAGTGATTGATTTTAACAATTTGTTAGGCACTCTGAATGCTAGAGTTGAAAGGTGGAATATAATGTCTGTGAGGAAGGAAGGAAGGAAGGAAGGAAGGAAGGAAGGAGCGATCCAACTTTATGTATACCAACAAGAGGAAATCTGTATCTTTTCTTAACCTATTATTCTAGGACCAACTGAGCAAACTGTTATTTAAATAGTAATTATACAGATAGGTCATCATTTTCATCTTTTTTAGGAAATGTTGACCCAGCAAACTGAGCATAGATGTTCCTAACCTATCGAAACAACGTGCTTCATGAGAAGCACATGACAAATCATGTTTCAGATGCTTTCCATCATGTGGTGAGCCACAATTTTCTGGACACTTTCACAAGATAGAATCACCACCCTGCAAAAGGTCAGCTCATGGTGCTTTCAATATGCAATTATGAGATCAAACTGGCTGTGCGAATTGGATTTCAGTGGCCTCTTGTTCTGAAAACCACCACTCATTAGCCCACGTCCTGGTCATAATACCAGAGGACGAATAGCTGAATTTGGCATTGAGCTGGTGCTGCTGCCCTTTTCTTTATGAACAACATTTTTGACTTGAGTGACAGGGCAATGGGTTACTCTATTCAGAAGGGATTAGCTAGCTCTTACTTGACTCTTTCTCCTGAGGGCAGAAAAGGGAACCTGGTAATTAGCTGCCAGTAGAGATTTGCTTGTGAAACTATTTGCAACATCTACCTTTCGGCTCCAACAGCATCACACCTTGAGTTTTCCGTTCTTTCAGTTTCACAGTCAACAATCATAAAAGGCCTCCTATCCCATTCCTGTAGTGGAGTTCATTATCTGAGGTATCTCTTGCGTCAAGTTTCATAGGGATAGGAGTACAACTTCACATACCTATTGGATGTACCACCAGAAGTGACTAGCAATGATATCATGGCCAGTCACTTCCAGGTTGGGAAGGCCAGACACAATGCAACAAACACCAGTAAGAGGTGAGAGGGTGGGTGAGAGTGCTTTCTCATGTGCTCAAAAAGCATGCGCTGGAGAGCTGCCAACCAAACCCAGCCTCTTACCTCGGTTTGTTATGTCCATTTCTGGTCTTGCTGCTGGGTAGCAGATATCAGGGTGTCCTGTATGTACCACCAGATACCACCCCAAGTACCTCTGGTGGTACACATACCACTGGTTGAGAAACACTGTTCTAAACCACTGGTTCCCAAACCATGGTCTGTGGACTGCAGAGACTCTGAGAAGTGTCTGTGAGAAGAAGAAAAAAGTCACCTTCAATCACTTCCCTTCCTCAGCACCCATAAAAGCCTGGCACAGCTCATTATGCAAAACTGATGTCAGACAGGTGTTGGTCCAATGTTGGTTTTGCATCCAAGAAGCAAATTGTTGTATTATCCCATCCCCAACACTGGTGGTCACCTAACTACCACCAGGTGGTATAGGGAATAGGGGAAGATGCAGGGCCAATGAGCAGGTGGTGCCTGATCATCTGCAGATTTTTCATCCACAGATTTGACATAATCTGAGTCCCCTGACCTGTGTTGAATCCCAACCAGACCAGACCTGAACCTTCCAAATGCCATCAGACCTGTGCGCCAGTTGTGTCTGGGGGGCGGGCGTAATTCTGAGGGTAGGGGAAGCAACATGAAGCTTCCCTGGCCCTCAGAATGTCTTCTACAGCTAAAAAAGTAATCACTTCCTGTTTGGGGGATAAACTGGAAGTGACGTTTTTCTGCCTTTAAAAAGCATTCTGTGGGCTGGGGAGGCCATGCAAGGCTTCCCTGGCCCTCAGAATGCCTTTTAAAGGTCAAAAAGGTCACTTCTGGTTTTCCCTCAAAAACCGGAAGTGATTTTTTTTTATTTTTTTGCCTGTAGAAGGCATTCTGAGGACCGGGGAGGCCACAGCTTCAGTCACGTTTGGAGTCTGGAGTGTCTAACCTATGGCTTTTATTTTCCATGGGTTTTGGCATCTGTGGTGGGGGTTCCAAGGACAGATCCCCTGCAGATGCCAAAGCATCAGCTGTATACTGCTGGGATGACATCCTCACCAGCTGTTAGGAATGAGCAACACAGCAACTGCTAACCATGGGGAGATGTTCCAAACACACAAATACAAGGATGCCATCACATTCTCACCCCCTGCAGGAGTATTTCAGGAGGGGTGAAAGCAAAGAATTGCTAGGAATCCCAAGTCCCCTTATGACATTTGTACAAACACACAAGCCCAAGACCTGTCTTTTTGACAACAGCAGGCTGGAAAGATAGCTCCCTTAGAAGAGGATAGTTACGTGAAACCAAAGCACATGTTTGCAGAGGCAGATCTACAGGGCGGGCAAAGCTCTAAGTGTTGCAAGAAGCCTCATGTAAATCCCTCCTCTCCCTTGCTGCTGTAGCCAGTAAGCAACGCCAAGATGTTGCTGTTCCCTGTGAGGATTGGCTAAAACGGTGCAGGAGAGGAGTGATTTCCACTGCAAGGTAAGGCTTCTTGCAAAACTTAGAGCTTTGCCCGCCCTTAGATCTGCCTCTGCATGTTTGTCCAGGACAAGAGTTTGTGTCCCTGTGGGGGCATCCAACTGGAAGCCAGTCTTTTGCCCAGGAGTCTTCTCTTTTCCTCCCTGCCTTATCCCGCATCATGGGACAAGCACAGGCAACAACACAGGATACCGATAGTTTGTGGCATCAAGATGCAGGCTTGAAGCTAGGTTAGAAACGTCGGTGCCCAGGCAAGCGACTTGTCTTAACCAGCAAGGCACCCCAAATCTGCAGCTCCCTTGCCGTCTCCACCTGTCGCTGACCCAAGCCACATCAGGTCATGTCATGGCTGCTGGGACAGCCTTGTTCATATGTATCAAAGCATAGGAAGGAGCACTGAACCAGGCACGATGGTTCACACACACCTGTTAGCCAAGCTGCGAAGAATGTCCATCCACTCAAGGCAGCCAAGTGGCTGAATAGCTTAAGGCTTAACTCTCTGTGAGCAGTCATTTAAGGGAAGCATCAAAAATGTGTCCTTGCTGCCTCTCGGCCCCTCAGGGATACTAGTTCAAATTTCATTAGGATACGTCTAGGAGCATGAGCCTGGCTGCTTCTCCAGTTTTCTAGGCTCTAACCTGGTGGATATTCAAAGTCCAAAGGCATTTTCCTCTTTGTTCTTCATTGCTCTGAAAGGGAAAGGCACAAAGGTAATAAATACAGACGGAACTGGCCCCACTGGGAGAGGAGTGACAACAATATGAGGAAAAGAGACCAGAGCCGAACATTTGTCACCCTACATTAGTCATTAGTCTTCAAGTCAAAACAGACAGTTCAAGTGCCGCACTTCAAAGTCTTCAACACTGTTTGCTCCAAAGGATCTCAGTGCTTGTCCTAGGGAAGAAAGAAGCCTGGAGGGGTCCGATTGTGGGTACTGATTCCTTCAATGTCCCCTACAGCAGTGGTTCTCAAACGTTTTAGCACTGGGATCCACTATTTAAAATGACAATCTGTCAGAACAAGCTGTTGGAAGTGATGTCATTAACCTGGAAGAGATATCATGGCTAGAAGTGACATCATCAAGCAGGAAACATTTTTCCACAACAAGATCAAATCAACTGATTAAGTAACTAGGGGCACAATCCTATAAATGTGCTGGGTCGTCGCAAGCTTGCGTCAGACCTGCACTGTTGCAAACATGCCATCAGGCATGTCTCAGTTGGTGCAAGGGGGCAGGCAACAGCCCAGTTATGCAGTGGACAGCTGAGGTAAGCCCCCCGCGCCAGCCAAGTTTGGCCAGCACGGGAGCTTTTCTGGGCAGGCTTCAGAGGTGGAAGGGATGCGGAGGGAGGGCCGAACAGGGCAGGGGGAGGGCATTCCTGCAGGTGGGGTGGCCCGGGAAAGAGGGAGGAGCCAGGATCTGGCCGTTAGGAATTGGCCAATAAGGTTTGGCCGATCTGGACTGCTGTGGACATCTCAGACTTGCGCCTGCTATTTTGCAGGTGCAGGTCCGAGCAGCCTCATCAGGCTGCTTGGGGCTTACTGTGGGGTAAGGGGACAAATGTCCCACGGTGAGCTGCAGCTGCCTCCTACCTTGGTTAGTATGCCTGCCTGCTCCTGCCCAAGTGAGGATTGGGCTGCCAATTAAACATTTGCAACAAATATATCTTTAAAAAATATTTAAAATAAAGAAGAATCTGCCTAGCCCTCCCAAGCAGTTGCAGATTTGTTTGTTTTTAAAAAAACATCCCCAAGCATCCCAAAGACTGCAATCCTAGCCACACTTACTAGAGAGAAAGCCCCAGTGACTATCATTGTTAAAAGCATATACATAGTAGCCTGTTAAAAGTACAGATCTGTAACATTTCCCCAAATGCAGTAACATACCACAGTAGCATCAAGTCTAATATATTAAAAATAAAATACATATTGACATGAGGACCCACCTGAAATTGACTTGTGACCCACCTAGTGGGTCCTGACCCACAGTTTGAGAAACACTACCCTGGCTCAATGCCCAATCTAAAGTTTTATTGCCATTACAGTATCATATTTGATTTTAATTCAAATTCTGATAATCTTATCTTCTATATTCAGTACCATTGAATACAGTTATTTTCCCTTTCCCTTTCCAAAGTTAAACCCAAGTCCCAAGGACCAGATCATACCGTTGGCTATACAGTTCCAAAGGAGTTCAGATTTGGACTACAGTAAGCCTGCAGTAGAAGCACCATAATTAAGGGGGGCACCACAGACTACACCTGACACACAGTGTCATTTAAGGGTGGATTGCTTAGTAAGCCCCATTCATCATAATGGGACAGAAAGGAGGAATTGGTCTCAAAAGTAACTTATGCCTAATCTGTGTATGTTTCTGTGATAACCAGCACCTTGGATCTGTCATGAATTAACATTCTTTTAGGACTGAATATTAAATGCAGTTTGCTTGAAGGAGCCCAAAACAACCTTTTGCAACCTACTTGCCTTAAAAGTTCCATCACTATTAAGAAAGAACAATGCAGTTTGCATGGGATCTTGGGCCATTAAGGCCATATGACCTTCCATAAAGAGCCATCACTGGGCTGCTATGCTTGCAACGAACTCAAGGTTTTGCTCTACTCCAGATGGGTATGTTTCTTCATTGCACTTGGCGACACCAAGATTGCTCTCGCTTATATTGCATTTTGCATAATAAGATTTGGTTGTCGCTTTTACACGGTGTACTGTAGACCTTGTCAATGATGGTTATAGTAGAGTGTTGCCTTCCAAGGGTGATTTACCATCTTTGGAAAAGGGCCCAAACACAAAAGCCTGTAATGATTTCAAAAGCAAATTAAAGCTGTGTGGAGTGTCTTTCCCTGCCAGGTCTAGAGTGTCAATGTTGTGGAAAGAAACGGAGACTGAGAATGCAATCTTAACCTGAAGTTAGGCTGGCACAGTTAGACCAGCAAAGTTTAGTTGGCACAAAGGCCACCGTAAAGGGAGTTTGGAGTACCCTCAGAGTCAAGGTCAAGGTCAGAGTCAAGGCAGTGATCCCTTTCATGGATCACTGCCTTGTCGTGGCGAAGGGGCTTGAGTAGCTCAATGAAGCTGTGAGCTATGCCATGTAGCCCATGTTTTGGGCTCCTTCAAGCAAACTGCATTTAATATACATGTAGGCCATGTAGGGTTACCCAAGATGGACAGGTCATAGTAGAGAGTTCTGACTAAACGTGATCCGCTGGAGAAGGAAATGGCAACCCACTCCAGTACTCTTGCCAAGAAAACCTCATGGATTACAAAACTAAAAGGCTAAACGATATGACACTGGAAGATGAGACCCTCAGGTCGGAAGGTGTCCATTATGCTACTGGGGAAGAGCAGAACACGAGTACTAGTAGCTCCAGAAAGAGTGAAGTAGCTGGGCCAAAACTGAAAGGAAGCTCAGCTGTGGATGTGTCTGGAAGTGAAAGGAAAGTGCGATGCTGCAAAGAACAATACTACATAGGAACCTGGAACGTCAGATCTATGAATCAAGGCAAGCTAGATGTGGTCAAACGTGAGATGTCAAGGCTGAACATCGACATCCTGGGAGTTAGTGAACTAAAGTGGACAGGAATGGGAGAATTTAATTCAGATGACCATTATATTTGCTACTGTGGGCAGGAATCCCTTAGAAGAAATGGAGTAGCCTTCATAGTGAACAAGAGAGTGAGAACAGCAGTACTGGGGTATAATCTCAAAAGTGATAGAATGATTTCAATTCGGATCCAAGGCAAACCTTTCAACATCACAGTAATCCAAGTCTACGCCCCAACCACTGGTGCTGAAGAGGAAGAAGTTGACCGTTTCTATGAAGACCTAGAACAGCTTCTAGAATTAACACCCAAAAAAGATGTCCTTCTCATCATAGGGGATTGGAATGCTAAAGTAGGCAGTCAAGAGGTAATAGGAGTAACAGGCAAGTTTGGTCTTGGAGTACAGAATGAAGCAGGGCAAAGACTGATAGAGTTTTGTCAGGAGAACACATTAGTCATAGCAAATACCCTTTTCCAGCAACACAAACGGCGACTGTACACATGGACTTCACCAGATGGTCTACATCGAAATCAGATTGATTACATTCTTTGCAGCCAAAGATGGAGAAGTTCCATACAGGCAGTAAAAACAAGACCTGGAGCTGACTGTGGCTCAGATCATCAGCTTCTTCTTGCCAAATTCAGGCTTAAACTGAAAAAAGTAGGGAAAACCGCTAGGCCCTCCACGTATGACCTAAATCAGATCCCCTACGAATATACAGTGGAGGTGACAAATAGATTTAGGGGCTTAGATTTGGTAGACAGAGTGCCTGAAGAACTTTGGACGGAGGTCTGTAACATTGTACAGGAGGCAGCAACTAAAACCATCCCAAAGAGGAAGAAATGCAAGAAGGCAAAGTGGCTGTCTGACGAGGCTTTACAAATAGCTGAGGAAAGGAGAGAAGCCAAAAGCAAGGGAGAAAGGAAAAGATATACCCAACTGAATGCAGATTTCCAGAGAACAGCAAGGAGAGATAGGAAGGCCTTTCTAAATGAGCAATGCAAAGAAATAGAGGAAAACAACAGAATGGGGAGGACTAGAGATCTTTTCAAGAAAATTGGAGATGTCAAAGGACAATTTCGTGCTAAGGTAGGCACAATAAAGGACAAAAATGGCAAGGACCTAACAGAAGCAGATGAGATTCAGAAGAGGTGGCAAGAATACACAGAGGAACTCTATAAGGCCGATCTCAATGTTCCTGATAACCACAGTGGTACAGTCACTGAGCTCGAACCTGACATCCTGGAGAGTGAAGTCAAGTGGGCTTTAGAAAGCCTCACTAACAACAAAGCTAGTGGAGGTGACAGCATTCCAGCGGAATTACTCAAAATCTTAAAAGATGATGCTGTCCAAGTGCTGCTCTCCATATGCCAGCAAATTTGGAAAACCCAACAGTGGCCACAAGACTGGAAAAGATCAGTTTACATTCCAATCCCAAAGAAGGGCAATGCCAAAGATTGCTCGAATTACCGCACCATTGCACTCATTTCACATGCTAGCAAGGTCATGCTCAAAATCCTACAAGCTCGGCTTCAGCAGTATGTGAATCGAGAACTACCAGATGTACAAGCTGGTTTCCGAAGAGGCAGAGGAACTAGAGATCAAATTGCCAACCTTCGCTGGATCATGGAGAAAGCAAGAGAGTTCCAGAAAAACATCTACCTCTGCTTCATTGATTATGCTAAAGCCTTTGACTGTGTGGATCACAACAAACTGTGGCAAGTTCTTGAAGAGATGGGAGTTCCAGACCACCTGATCTGCCTTCTGAGAAACCTTTATGCGGGTCAGGAAGCAACAGTTAGAACTGGACATGGAACAACCGACTGGTTTAAAATTGGGAAAGGAGTACGACAAGGCTGTATATTGTCACCCTGCTTATTTAACTTATACGCAGAGTACATCATGAGGAAGGCAGGGCTGGATGACTCACAAGCTGGAATCAAGATTGCTGGGAGAAACATCAACAACCTCAGATATGCAGACGATACCACTCTACTGGCAGAAAGTGAGGAAGACCTAAAGAACCTTTTGATGAGGGTGAAAGAGGAAAGTGCCAAAATTGGTTTGAAGCTCAACATTAAAAAGACTAAGATCATGGCAACCACTCCCATCACTTCCTGGCAAATAGAAGGGGAAGAAATGGAAGCAGTGACAGACTTTATTTTCCTGGGCTCCAAGATCACCGCAGATGGTGACTGCAGCCATGAAATTAAAAGACGTTTACTTCTTGGGAAGAAAGCTATGGTGAACCTAGATAGCTTAATCAAAAGCCGAGACATCACCCTGCCAACAAAGGTTCGCATAGTCAAAGCGATGGTTTTCCCAGTAGCCATGTATGGCTGTGAGAGCTGGACCATAAGAAAGGCAGAGCGTCGAAGAATCGATGCTTTTGAATTATGGTGTTGGAGAAGACTCTTGAGAGTCCCCTGGACTGCAAAGAGATCCAATCGGTCAATTCTCCAGGAAGTCAAGCCTGATTGCTCCCTGGAAGGACAAATGCTGAAGCTGAAGCTCCAATACTTTGGCCACCTGATGAGAAGAGAGGACTCTTTAGAAAAGACCCTCATGCTGGGAAAGATTGAAGGCAAAAGGAGAAGGGGGCGACAGAGGATGAGATGGTTAGATAGTGTCACCGAAGCAATGAATATGAAATTGGGCGAACTCAGGAAGCTAGTGGAGGACAGGGAGGCCTGGCGTGCTGTGGTCCATGGGGTCGCGAAGAGTCGGACACGACTTAGCGACTGAACAACAACAACAACAACAGAGTCAAGGAGGATGGTGCACATCTGTGTGCTGGCCTCTCTGACTCTGAGAGTGGTCCGAACATACTTAACAATGTCTCTTGTGCCGGCCAAACTTTGCTGGCCTAACTGTGCCAGCCTAAATCCAGGTTAGGACTGTGCCCTGAAGCAAAGTAATTTTCCCCATATAGATGTCCGTGCAGACATATTTCACAAGTACTTGAAGTTGGAAAAAAAATCAGCTTACAAAAGTTACTTCAACCCTTTCATGTTTGTTTGGCCCTTGAGGAAAGACAAAGGAGATGGGATCTCAAAGGTGCTGTGAAATAATTTGTTATTTATGTACCATATTTTTATCCCACCTTTCTCCCCCTACGGAGTCCCAGTAATAAGCATCCGCTATTCCTGAACCCAATGGCTCTTCAGCAGCAAATTGCACAGTTACGAAGGAAATTTCATTCTAAACAAGCTGCTGCCTCTCCTGTGGTTGTGATGTTCAGGAAATTGCCTTGTGACAAACTGCTTCTGCAATCCCCGCAGAGGTCACTAAAGCCTAAGACCCACGCTAGCACAGGGTGTGGGTTGGGCACAACACAGCATCCTTTCAGACCCAGGATTTCCATGGTTCAGAATGAAGGCAAGGTTTGAACGTATGAGCAGAATGAAAAGTGGCTTGAACTGGAAAGAATTGCTTCTCTGAAGAAGGGAGGTGTGGAGTTTCTTCGAAACACTGTCAGTGCAGAGCAGCCTCTCCCAGGGAGTTGTTGCAATTAAGCTTCTCACAATCCACACGTTCATTATTCATTAATGAACTGGCTGAAAAAATGATACTAGTTTTGTCAATTAACGTTGTCAGTGTGCCCATCTATCATACAGAGTGTTCTGGGTACCCATCTCTCTCTCTAGCTCAGAGTGCGATCCTCACCTGGAGTTAGGCTGGCACAGTTAGGCCTGCAAAGTTTGGCTGGCACAAGGGACACCATAAAGTATGTTTGGACCACTCTCACAGTCAGAGAGGCCAGCACACAGATCTGCACCATCCTCCCTGACTCTGAGTGTGGTGCAAACGTGCTTTATGGTGGCCCTTGTGCTGGCCAAACGTTGCTGGCCTAACTGTGCCAGCCTAACTCCAGGTGAGGATTGTGCTCTCAGATAGATAGATAGATAGATAGATAGATAGATAGATAGATAGATAGATA